>JABUQX010020763.1:0-7500 GCA_015478945.1 Trachelipus rathkii
GATCCGTTAATCGTAAATCGTTCGTTTATCATGGTTGGAATGTTTCGGCAGTTTTCGCATTGTCGTGACGCTTTAGTTTGTTAACGCTTTCATATATCATATACTCTACCATATCATATCTATATATATATATATATATCTGCTTGAAAAAGCAGGATCTAATTAATGAATTATCTTAATAACAACATGCCCCTGGGGTAATGTGTATTGTAGGATCAATTGTGGCTTTACACATTATCAGTATTATTATATAATGTTCACATCTCTCAACCAATATAGTGATCTAACATGGTTAGCTCATCTATAGATTTGTATGAAGGCTCCTTTAGGCATTTGTTATCAATTAAAACATGATAACCTTACAAAAAATTTCGTTCGGAAGCTTTAGGGACTACTGAAATATGATAATGTTAAAGTATAAAAATTAATTGTTGACCAGAATCAGTGAAAATGTAATAATAATTTCAACTCTTTACAATCAGTCAATTAAAAGTTTCCACTTACTTTAGAAATAATGTGTTTTTCAGAAAGTACGAGAATATGATCGAAACAACCATAAGTATGTTGGCGTTCGTTTTCCATGAGTTTGTGCCGTTTAGCGTAAGTGCTTTGATAACTAAATATATTACTGTGTGGTTCTTATTATTAATATGATTGTTATTATATTATTTATTATTATTATTATTAATTATTATTATTATTATTATTAATATTATTATTATTATTCTTATGTAAGTATTATTATATTAATTATTCATTAACTCGTATTGAAATTCAACTCAGTTAGTTTTTGGCATTTTTATTCCTTTAGTTCTGAACAAAAGAAAACTGTTTAGGCTCTCTCTCCTCTCTCTATATCTATATATATATATATATATATATATATATATATAACAAATATCTATGCTGCCTACAATAACATATAATATATCTCTATATCTCTATATATACCATATATATATATATATATATCTCTCTCATATAACTTTTAGTGAGGTTCACACATAAGGCTGATGAAGTTATTGCAATGTGGTATGGGTGGAGTGGTACATTTTTTTTGATTTTGGTCTTACACTCACTCTACAGGGCGAGCCTATTCAGGAAGGGGTGTTGCACCAAAGTTTCGTCATGGCTATAATTATAGGATGATGAACAGAGTTACAGGTTTTAAAGTGGTAGTTGATTCAACAGGACACAGATGGAGGAATTATAGTATTGACTAGTAGTAGTAATATTAGTTGTGCTAGTGTTGAGACATAGAGAATATAGTTGAACTGAGGCTGGGTGATAGTGTGTCATTGAGCTAATAATCAAGGACATAGAAAATCTATAGTTTATGAACAGGGCTGAAGGATCAGCACATGGCATTCCCTCAAAGCTGGGAGAGGCTATGGGCCACCCACTTCCTTCTGCTTTCATGAGATCTCCAGGGCAGCCGAATCGATAATGGAAGTAAGGCATGGACACTGGGAGGAGAGGAGAGGAGAAGGAGGAGGATATTAGATCGTCAAGTTGGTTGAAATGAGCAAGGAATTGACATACTTTCAGGTTGGAGGTTGTAGCAACAGAGCATCAGATCAGAATAGAAGGAGATAAAAGATGATTTGCAAAGGATTAAGTGTTTTGTGAGATAGAAAAATTTATTATTGCTGGGAATCCGGAAGTTGGCGCACTTTTCGTTTGTTCAAAGCCCACTTTTGTGCTCGATGAAGCATACACAACGTTAGCTGAAATTAGTGGCAGGTGATGGGAGACGAGAAATTTTCCGCCCGATGCTGTCTCTAGCCTGAATGGCCAGAGAACAGCACGATCCGTTTTTCATGGATCGCGGAGAAGATTCCAGTGAAGAAGAGGTGAAGACTATAATCAAAATGGCGCCCGATTACGCTCCCACCTTGAAGTCTTTAGAAGCGAAGCGTGTCGTCAAAGCAGGTAAATTTCATTATAGTTATGGCATCTGAATCGACAGGAGCTTTAATCAACCAGTCAAAATTTTCGAAACACTGGGCAGGATGACTCATTGGAGAAAATATTAAATTAAAGAGATATAAGATTGGTCAGATTTACCAACCAGGGCAAATCAGGTATGTTCCTCAGAGAGAAAGGACTGAAAATTAATTCTGGCTCATAGATCAATGTGTAAAATTAGTTTGGTTAAGGAGTTGTGGAGCCAGAAAGCAGTGTGACTAAATCAACAATACAATCATCATGAAACAGTGAAAGTGGTGTCTGCAGATTCAGAGCTGGGGTTACTAATGTTCTCATATGTGCGTGTTGAACATGGACTTAATAGTTCTAGTTCACAGATGATACCAAAATTGACCACCTCAGTTAGGAAAAATTGGGATTGCTATAAAGATTCAAAATGATCTTGATAAACTTCTTGGTGGATGAAGATAAGTGGCAAATAATTTTTATAGTAAATTGTAAGGTTCTTACTGGTTTCTTAAATAAGTTTGCCCAACTGCGACATGAATGGATAATGAATATATGGACCAAGAAAAGATATAGGTGTAATTATAAGCAGTAATTTGAAAAATAGCTAATCAGTGTTTGGAAACAAATAATAATAATAAGATGCTGGGCATAATAAATCGCAATGTTGTTTACAAGAGCAAGAAGTAATAAATAAACTGTATAATACCTATGTTAGGCCAATAATAGAGTATTCTGCCCAAGTTTGGGCCTTATTTAAAGAAAGACTTAGATATGCTGGAGAGAGTGTAGAGCATCAAGGATGATTTCTGGGTTTGATGGTAAGAGCTATGAGGAGAAGCTGAAGGAGTTAGAATGGCTGGCGTGAAAGGCGATTTCTCAGACGGGACATGATACAAGTCTACAAAATATTCACACTATTGATAATACAGAGACCAAAAAATTCTTCATAGTAGAGCACGGACGGGAGACCAGGGGGCATAACAAAAAAATTAAGCATACATACGAGTATAAGAAAGCATTCTTTCAACAAGGATTATTAAATTTTGGAATGGTTTGCCACAGGAGGTTGTATATATATATATATATATATATATATATATATATATATATATATATATATATATATATATAACCATATATATATCTATACTCTCTCATATATATATATAAAACTCAACCGGAATAGGGAACCGGAACTGTTGCGATGACTAACAAATATACTGCCTCACCCACTGATATTATATATCTTATATTTGCATATATATATATATATTATTACCTTCTCTCTACTATATGTTTATATATATATATTTTATATATATATATATATATATATATATATACCAATAATTGTGATAACCAAACATATATATATAATATATATATAATATATATATACTCTTATATATATAATAATTATATCATATATATATATATATAATAATAACTCATATATATATATAATATATATATATGTATATATATGTTTATATAATAATAATATAATAATAATTTATATATAATATAATATATATATATATCATATATATAATATCAATAATACTAATATTCTTATAACTTATATATAATATAATTACAATATATATCATATATATATATATTTTATCTAAAAAACTTATAACAATCTTATATATAACATATATATAATAATAATAATAATATATATATATGTATATATATCATATATATGTATAATAATATATACATATATATATTATAAATAATTTATATAATAATATATATATATATATATATATGTATATAATAATAATAATAATAATATATATATAATAATAATATATATATATATATATATATAAAATATATATATAATAATAATATAATATAATAATATAATATATATATATATATATAATAACAACTCTTAATATATAAATATAAATATATATATATATATTCAAATAATAAATATATATATGTATAACATATGTAATAATATATATATATAATATATATATATATATATATATATATATATCTTAATATCTATATATATATATGTATATGTATAATATAATAATAATAATAATATAATAATAATAAGAATAATAATAATAATATAATATATGTAACTCAAATCATAATATCATTTATATATATGTTTATATGTATATGTTATAATATATGTTTATATATGTTATATATATATATATATTTATATAACATATATATATATACATATATAACATATATATATATATATATATATATATATATATATATATATATATATATATATATATATTTATATTTTGTGTGCGATATTTTTTCTTTTTTGTATATATATTTATAATAGATTTATCTTTATCTTTATATTTATATATTTATATATATCTATATTTAGGATGTAAATTTACATATATATATATATTAGCATAATATCTATATATCTTTATATATATATATATATATATATATATATATATATACGGTGGCGTCCGGGAGACCATGGCCCCAGAAATACTGGACGTTCTTTTCAAGACCTCTGCTTTCCCTTCGCTCTGTCAGCTTGCCTTTAAGGCGTGTCAAGTTATCTTGCCTGGAGGCCATAATTTCTCAATTGTGAGATTCACTAGTTTGTTTATTTAATTTTGGAAAGACTATTATTATTGATTTCGCTATTATTTATTTAAGTTTAGAATATTTCATAATTCACTCAATTTTATTATTTTATAAAAGAAGATTTATTTTGGCAAATTGAGATATATAAAATTGTTAGCTTGTAAAATGATAGGTAGATATTTAATTTTAGACTTATCAATTCAGGAAATGATATTATTATTTTAGTTAATTGCTATATTTAAGATACTGCCAAAGACTATAAAAAGGCAGAGATTTTATGATAAGGGCTTTTTGCGTTTCGTACTATCGTTCTTTAAACTTGTGATAGGGTTATCTTTTAATATTATTGAAGAGTAAAACTTCTGCTTTGTTCTTGATTGATTTGCTATCCTGCACAGCGACCTGATTATTGGAAAATATTCTCATTGGAAATTGAGCCTAGTATTCAGCAAGTTATAAAGGATTTATTATAGTTAAAACCCCTAGACAACAGAACTATTTATTGATACTGAACCCGCGTGTCCTCACCTATAAAATATCTCGACACGTTTTTGGGTGGCCTTGTCCGAGAAGGAATATAACAACATTATTTCTTCATCACACTTGCTGGATTCAGATACTCACATCTCTTTTATTGTTCACGGTTTCTCCACTTTGTCAACATTAATAATGGACTACCAATCCTGGTGCCAGATGGCTAAAGAATTAGGCCTAAAAGGCAAAGAGTCTCTCGAGTTCATTAAAGAAAGAGAGAAGGCCTACAAAGAAGAGAGGACTGCTGAATTGGAAAGAGCTGAAAGGTCAAGAGAGAAGAAGCTGAAAGGAATGCTCAACTCAGGAAAGAGGAAGCAGAAAGAGCTGAAAGGAATGCTCAACTCAAGAAAGAGGAAGCTGAAAGGAATGCCCAACTCAAGAAAGAAGAAGACGATAGGAAAGCTGAAGAAGCCGAACGCACACGGAACTTTGAATTGGAAAAAATACGACTGTCCAATCAGTCTCAATCGTCCGTCCATTTAAGCAATGTATCCCCATCGACCAATGTTAAGGTACCAAATATGGCCCCGTTCGTCGAATCAAGGGACGAAATGGACGCATACATCCAACGTTTTGAGAGCTATGCGACATATTCAAATTGGGATCGCAGTTTATGGCCTCTTTATTTAAGTGCGTGTTTAACTGGACGTGCTTGGTCGGTTTATAGCAAGTTGCCTCCCAACTTAGCTAATGATTTTTCCAGCTTAAAGGAAGCCCTCCTTATTCAATTTAACGACGCCTTATATGATTTAACATTGGGAAATATCCCAGGCGCGCTAGGTCCGGAGACAATAGGTTACGGAAATGATGATAAAATTAATACCGACAAGGACACATCCATTGTTGAAGTTACATGTGAAGCAGAAAATGCTATTAAAAATAAAAATGATACCAACGTGGACTCATCCATTGTTGAAGTTACTTGTAAAGCAGAAAATGCTATTGAAAATAAAAATGATACCAACGTGGACACATCCATTGTTGAAGTTTCTTGTGAAGCAGAAAATGCTACTGTAAATAAAAGTGATAAAATTATTACCGACGTGGACACAACCATTGTCGAAGTTATTTATAAAGCTGAAAATGCTATTGAAAAAAATAATGATAAAATTAATACCGACGTGGACACAACCATTGTCGAAGTTGTTCATGAAACTGAAACTGCTACAAAAGATAGTAAGACAGTGAAAAATTTGAATGGAAATCTCCCATTCCAAAATCAAGAAAACTCCTCACATTCAAGCTGTTTTGGAGCCAGTATTAATGAGACAATAAAGTCTGAGGTGACAGCAGTGATGCCTGAGGGTGTTAATAGTAAATTAGTGGGAAGAGTGTTCCAGTTAACACCAGTGGAAGAAGAATATGAAAGGAAGTCGAAAGAAGAGAAAGCGTCTCAAACTGAGGCGTCATCTGAAGATCAGCTGACCACTCCTTTGGAAAATATCCAAGATGAAAAGGATGATGCAAATGAAGTAGTACCTGAAGAAAATAAAGAGAAGGGGAAGGAACTTCAAAACCATGAGAAGAATGATTTAGTAGAGACTGCAGAAACGTTAATCAATGATGCTCTTTTTTCTCCTCTCGCTCAAGAATCTCGTGCAGTGAAGAAAGATTTTGAACTCTCTGTAGTAAACCAAGAGGAAGTTGCAGTGACCGCTCCCACTCCTCATTCTCCATCAGGAGCAGAAGATGCAAAGGATTATGCATCAACAAAATCTAGGACGTTTAGCCAGTCAAAGTCCAGCCGCTTCTTTCTGGATGGCCAAGAGAACTGGAATAGAGGAATGATCAAAGGCTGTTTGGAGAAGAAGAACATTGAAATTGGAAAACCCCAAACCTTCGTTGATACAAAAGAGTTTGCCATCTTGATTGCTTCCATGGCAATGTCGAAAGGCCAAGATGAAGAACAAAACGGACCAAACAGTGGAACGATCCCGAAGATCGAGGAAATAAGAAACTCTTCAGCGTGGATGGAAGCAATGGCACAGTACAAATATCGTAGGAAAGACTTGTACTCTTTTCAGGCGAAGATATCCATGACGTTCTTTTCAAGACGAAAGATGTCACGTCACTTTGTCTTCTTAGGAGGGGCGTGTGTCAAGTTATCTTGCCTGGAGGCCATAATTTCTCAATTGTGAGATTCACTAGTTTGTTTATTTAATTTTGGAAAGACTATTATTATTGATTTCGCTATTATTTAATTAAGGTTATAATATTTCATAATTCACTCAATTTTATTATTTTATAAAAGAAGATTTATTTTGGCAAATTGAGATATATAAAATTGTTAGCTTGTAAAATGATAGGTAGATATTTAATTTTAGACTTATCAATTCAGGAAATGATATTATTATTTTAGTTAATTGCTATATTTAAGATACTGCCAAAGACTATAAAAAGGCAGAGATTTTATGATAAGGGCTT
>JABUQX010020763.1:20000-43129 GCA_015478945.1 Trachelipus rathkii
TAAAATAATTAATAATAATAATAATAATAATAATAATAATAATTATAATACATAATAATAATATACAATAATAATAATAATAATTTTAACTAATAATAAAAATAATAATAATAATAATAATAATAATAATTAAATAATAAATAATAATATAATAATAATAATAATAATAATAATATTAATAATAATAATAATTAATAACAAAAATAAACAAAATAATAAAAATAATATTAATAATGATAAATAATATTAATAAAAAATAATATTAATAATAATAATATAATAATAATAACAATTAATAATAAATTAAATAATATAATTAATAAATAATTAATTAATAATAATAATATAATTAAATAATAATAATAATTAATAATAAATAATAATACTAATAATAAGAATAATAATAATTACAAATAATAATGATAATAATAATAATAATAAAATAACAAAATAATAAAAATAATATTAATAATATTAATAATATTAATTCACTTTATTACATAATAATATTAATAATAATTAATACATAATAATAATTTAATGAAATAACTAATAAATAATTAATAATACAATAATTAAATAATAATAATAATAATAATATATAATAATAATAATAATAATAATAATAATACATAATAATAATAATAATAACATAATAATAATAAATAATAATAATAATAATAATAATAATCTAATAAATATATTATAATAATAATAAATTAATACTAATAATAATAATAATAATAATTCAATTAATAATAATATATATATAAATATAATAAATAAATATAAATATAAATAATACATATAAATAATACCTTTTTAATTGGGATAACCGAAAGAATATTCCAAAAATTTCCTTTAATTTGCTTACCAATGTTTAAAAATAATAGCAACCAAAATTATTTCGCTCTCACTTGCATCGATCCTAAAAGTTGAAGGCAACCAATTATTTCGCTCTCACTGCATCGACCTAAAAGTCGAATCTTCGGCACTAAAACATATACAAAACCAAGTCGCCGCACTTCGCCACCATTGGACAGAATATTACTTCATTTACTAACCCATAACTAACAATCTTCAAGTCAACAATTAACGACAACATCCATAATTCTAAAAAAATGTAGAAGATTATCTCCTCACAAGACTTCCAAGATACAGGTCCATGGCTTCCACTCGCCAAGACCGACGTAAATACGCCGTTATGCTCGTTGTCCTCTACTTAACCAAACTAAATCAATATAATCCCCCATCACACAAAATCATTATTAAGCAGATCGTATACACTAAATCGTCTCCCACCGCTCATAGCTCAACAACTAGAAATCGATATCCACTATACACTAATCTTATTATGTATTACAACATGAAAGCATATACGCTTAGAGTCGTCATCGCCAAACCTATCTGACGACCTCCATCCTCACCACTTCTCTGAATCCAACTTGCGAAAAGAGAGAACTACGAAACGTTGAACTAAAGTACCTGCACATACTCCTGCGGTATTTGAGACACTATATCTATTCAACTAGCTAACGGACTAAATTCAAACGCTCGCATATCCGTTGGTAAGAACACTTCTCCAAGTCTTGATCGGGATGTACCTCATAGTGGCACGGCCGCTGGTATGACTCAACCGCGAAGACCCGGCTCTTGGTCTACTCGGCAGTCTGGCGTTAGCGCGCGTATCGGTGGCGTTCTGTAGCGAGATGCATCGACAGGTTTAGCCTAAACAAGCGTTTGGGGCGACCGGACCAATTGGAAGGTAAACAGGGACGAGGTCGGTTTGCACAACATGCACCAGGACTACGGCGCGGTGCGCACAACATACACACTACAATTATATATTCCCCATTATTAATTACGCACGAAGAAGTGGTTTCCAGTAGGGAAAACATTCTGGAGTTGTTTTTAAACCTTCAGCACACGCGATTGTACGTTCATACCGTCTTAACCGGTTTTCAGCCTCCCTGCACCAGTGCTGCAACAGCTCACGCCACCAAACGCACACGCAACCGCACCGACCCCACCGCACTTCCAGGCCCCCTCCGCACTTGCACTGGTCCGCCCGCGAAGAAATTGAGATCACGGGTGATCTCAAAATTTCGATCCAACTTATGCTGCAGCCTCGGATCGCATCTCCCGATGCCGCCCGCACCGCACGGCGCCCGCACCGCTACTTGTGCCGAATAGCGCGCCGATTCCGACTCATTCTCTGGAGTTTTTCATTTCATTTTATTATTATTATCATTTTTTTTTTTTAATTATTATTCTTATTTATTATTATTATTTTTGTGTATTATTTATATGTTTTTTCTTCGCATCCAGTTTCTGAGTTCGAATATATATTTACATGGGTTAGGGTTATTGTATCTGGTTAAAATTTGGAAGGGGGTGTAAGATGGGGAGGTAACCTTGCTCGTAGACGGAATGTATAAATTCCCCGTGGGTCCGAAGGGGGACACCCCAACCTCACATTTAAAATCGAGAGTGTTCGTAATTTGGTGAAATTTGGTGAGAGGAATTAGAGTTGAATTTCTTAGAAAGAGTTGATATTGGGATCTGAGGAGTTGGCTCCGCACCGGTGCTGGAGCAACTGCGGATTATGCCGAGTTCAATAACGTCGTAAATAACACAAGGTTGGTGTCATATTATGAAGGGTTATCGAGGTCGTAGAGCTTGAATATGATGGTTATATAAGTTCCGTTGATAGCGGTGTCTAGGACCCTCCATTAGGGGGGTTCTCGACTTGAAAAAGAGCACAGGTGGTGGGAAAACAGAAGGAGGAAGAAAGCAAGGCGTGAAAGATGAATGAGGACAGGTGAAGAAAAAGAGGGAGGTCTGATCAGAATAGATATGAAGGGGACAGCTGCACCGGATGCTGGCTACGTGCGGCGCCCGAGTTATTAAATATTTGTTATAATGATAAATTCGGGTAATATATATGTTATTGGGTCGTTAGATTTCGAAAATAATGGATTAAGAAAATTCAAGAAAATAAAAAAATAAATATTTAAAATCAATGAAATAAATACAATTGTAGTAAACTTTTTAATGTATTTAACTTACGCTTTGAGTCTGTTCCATGAATACTAAGCAGTAATCACTAAAATCCAAACCCCCATCCAAGCCAGCATCCAACCTCCCTCCTGAACATCTGTGATCTATTGATCTATGTTCAAGTCACATTTCGAGTTCATTTTGGATAAACATAACATAAAATCAAGTTCTTTATAAAAACATCAACCAATATATGTTGAAGTAAAACAAGGTTTTCGCATTAATAAAGCCTACTTGGTCTCATATCAATAAGAAAATAATGTACAACGACAAACCTAAGGCGAGCATCTTAAGCAGGAAATAAACGGTCAATTTAACAAAGGAGCAACTTAACCACCAGCAAAGTAACTAAATAACATCCAAAAACAGTAAAACTTATTCACAACTTAGTCAGCATGTCTCTAACATAACATGTTAGTCTTAGTACTTTAAAGCGTTAACTTATTGATAAACAAAAATTTTACATAACCTTGTGTAATTATCATACAGACCCAGCAAGTATGCTAACATAAACAAGTTTCACATAATAAAAACCACGTAACATAAGCCGGAACTAAGATATAATATATTATCACAGCCTGAACATTAACTTAAGCAAGAATAAACTGGTAATAACAAAGGCCCAAACTTATCAACAGTAAAGTAACAACAAGCCTACAAAAACATAACTCATCGTACTTTATCAATTTAATCTATTAAATCTATTAAATCTATATCTCTTACATTAACTAGTAATATTAACAAAAAATTTAGGATTGTAGGATCATAATACATATTACAGTGAAACCCAATAGGGGGGATGAAAAAAAAAAAAGAACAAATTACGCAATAGTTATAAGCCCCGCCCACTCCTTCATGTTAGGGTTGTCGTTTAGGGTTAGCATTACTAATAAACTGGTTTGTTACATTTCTCCTCGTATATTGTCAGAGGAGAGTGAGGATTACATCTTCTTAAAAAGCAGCGACAAATGAGACTCTTATCAGTTGCTATGTCTGACTTTAACATAGTAAATGGTTTCTCTCGTGGATGATTTAAATCTTGTAAACGAATTGTAACATGGAGATTATCGCATCCAAAAGTTTTTCTTACCTAACTTTCCGTGTAGAAATGGAGAATCGTTAACACATGTACGCGGAGCCATATCTTACACCAATAACAGAAAAATTATTCCTATCATGTGAGGAATTAAGTCGGGTGTTCGAAGAAGTTAATGCTTGGATAAATGAAAAGTACATTTCTTTCATCAGCTATATTAATGGGAGTTGCGATCAATGGCGGCGAAGAATGTGACTCAAAAGATTAACTCTTGTTTTTTCACTACATAACAATATATTGAATCCCTTGATTTACGTATGTGGTGGAGACCTAATTCACGGGGATATTCCCCCAACAAGCCTTTGGTGTTTGTGTAAGTGGTAAAGAAAATATTACAGCGTTTATCAAGATGCATGAAGAAATATCTAAAAGGTTGATTAGTTGATTACTGGATGAAACTTAATTAAACCTCGTCGCTGTAAGATAAAGTTCGTGTGACGACTCGTCCGGCATGGAAGGACCAAGAGTCGTGCGTTGCGCAAGTGGCACCTAGTGGAGAAACACGCAAGTTATCCGAGACGACTCAACCTTGAAAAGTTCCACTTCTTTATGAAAAGAGATTGAAACACAGGGTACAAAGAACAATCTTTGAAAACATCAGCAAGAGATATTTATACCTATATCACGAAGTCTTGGAGTTTAGAACAAACATCGTGCTACTTGTATGTTAAATGTTAAAGCCTTCTTAAACGAACTCAATCTTTTAAATACTTTTTTATATAATTATACGATTGTAAAGTTTTTATATATATGTACAAATTTATAAAACATATCATGTAAGGTGTATATTAAAATGTTTTTTAATTTGTTTATTCTTTTTCCATATGTGTATTTATATATTTTTTTTTTATAAATTTATATATACATTATTATATATAATATATATTATATGATTGATAATTCACTAGTATCATAGAGTATTCAGATAACAAGTGAAAAGGGCTATAGAAGCCCCTGATGAGTTATTGCAAATACCTATGATTAATAACCTGGTTCAGTGGCTAACATTACGTAATACCATTGATTTTTGTTTTGTTAACAACGTTTCACACTATATCAGTTCAAAGGGATATATTCTCGTTAGACAACAAACAACAACACAAAACAACAACTAACAACAACAACAAAAACAACAACATAACAGTACCAAAAATAAGTTCTTTAATATACAACAAGCAATAATATGCTAACGTTAACATGTTTTCATATTAATAAAGCATACTTAGCATCATATGGACTAAGAAATAATGTACAACCGACGATCTATCCGAATTAACAAGCTAACTTAACAAAGTTCCATATTAACAGCAGTAAAGTATAAACAGCGTTACAAACACGATAACCTATCAGTTTTTTCAAGCATTATCTCTAACTATCATTGTTAATTTTACATAACAATGATTCGATATTTCCATCTATCATTTCGGCTACACATAGCGCAAAATTGAGTTCTTTATATAACTAACCACCACATAATATGGTAACATAACAAGTGTTTCACTTATAAAGATTACTTAACATATGCTGAAACTACGATTATAACACCACACGGACAAACTTAACACATCTTAACAAAATAAGTAGATCACATTAACAAAGTTCCAATTTAACGCAGTTAAAGTAATAAATTGTATGCCAAAACTAACCATACTTCTTACTTTTTCAGCATACTCTAACATATTACGTTAATCTTACACTGCACAGTAACATTTAACAAAAATTTACCACACCCGTGTGTAATTATCATTCAAACATAACATAAGTATAACAAAGTTTTAACCAAAATAACAAAAATAACAAAGTTTTTATCCTGAATAACATAAAAATAAGTTCTTTTGAGTAAAATATCAAGTAAAACGTAATAATATACTGATTTTAAAGCAGTAAATCAGTAAATCAGTAATCAAAACACCCATCCCTGCAGTCCCCTACCGTCCCATCGCCTGTGATCATTGAGCTATCTGATATCAATCATAGTTCAAGATAAATCCATTCTTGGACAAACAATAACATAAATATGATTCTTTATATGACTACCTAGAAAATATTATGCTTACACCAACAACAGTATTTGCATCAATAAAGCTAACAATCATAACCGCAACTAAGGGAATATAATGATTACAAAATTGCAACTAACATACCTACCGTTGAATATCAGCTAAACTCCTAGAAAAATTCCTACTGATAAGGTAAACTAGCTAACAGATCATTCAATACTCAATATGTTCCCACTTTTCTAGCATATCTGACAGTAAAGCCGTATTATCTAACAAAATCCACTTAACAAAGGACCAATCTATCAGATGCACATCTTTGAGCTATGAATTACACTATCTATACATCAAAGTGTCACCGTTTGGAGTATAACATTTATTTGACCTGTGAAATAACGTTAGACATAGCAAAGGTCTATGGCCAACCCTAACAATAGTTCAACAAAAACTTACCTAGGTGCACGCTTTTCTAACACCATCATCGTCAGTTAACACAGTAATATTTACAACTCATCATTTCTCTAACAATCAGTTTTATTTCCACATTGTCATAGTAATATTTAACATAACTACATAACTTACGAATAAACAAGTTTTCATTAACCAAGAGTTTAAGCAACACCTTACCTTCCGAGAGAAAACCCAGGGAGATGCGCCCCTGAAGGGTGTGAATCCTGCGAGGCGGGATCACCCCGAAGGATGTTAAGCGGCTTTGAGGCCTCAGCCCGAAGGGGACTGAGGCCTTACCCCTCATTCGGGGGGTAAAGCCGCTTTAAACCCTTCGGGAGATCTTCCTCGCAGGATTCAACCTTCGGAATGGGCGCATCCCTTGGTTTTTCTCTCGGAAGGTAATGTATTGCTTTAGATATTCTTGGTTAATGAACTGTTTATTCGTAAAGTTGTAAGTACGTTGTGTTAAATATTGCTATGACATGTGAAAATAACACTGATTTGTTAGAGAGAAATGATGAGTTTTGTGAGATATTACTGTGTATGATGAGATGATGTGTTAGAAACGTGAAACTAGGTTAAGTTTTTGTTGACATATGTTAGGTATTTGCATATAGGACTTTTGCTAATTGTCTACGTTATATCTCACAGGTCTCAAATGATGTTATACTAAACGAGTGACACTTTGTAGAAGATAGTGTCAAATTCATGAGTTATCAAGATGGTGCATTTTGATAGATTGGTCACTTATGTTAAGGCGATTCTTGTTTAGATAATACGCTCTATACTTGTTGCTTAAATATGCAAGAAAAGTAAGAACATACCTAATGCCATACTGACCTTTTTGAAGTTTGGTGAAAGAAGAGGTGGAATAAGCATCTTATTAGTTGAGGATCACTGGTCCAGGCCAGTTGCATTTGATACATATATTTAGGTAGTCCACATCTCATTAGATCAAAAGTAACTGATTTAAATCTCCTTTGTCATCCTTCGTCGTTCCATCTAGCTTCATAACATATAGATCCCTTTATCTTTTGTTTCACTCTACTAATTTAGTTAATTTTTATTAATTTGTAATTTTGATTGCCATCTTATTTTCAGTTGCTCCATTTTTTTTCTTACATGTTATTCCTAGCATAAATCTTTTCATATTTAGCTTTGTTGTTCATAAATATTGTAATGTTTTCATGTCTTGAGTTCAAGTCTCACAGTCATACGTCATTGCAGATAGCAGACACTGCTCATAAAACTTTCTCTTTGAACGAAGTGGTAATTGAACAAGGCAACTTATTTTTCAATTTGCATTTGATTCTTCAAACTATTTTCATTCCTATTTGGATTTCAGTTGTCTGTTTATTGTTTAAAGTTATAAGTTGTAAAAGGTTGGTGTATTTACCACCTTGTATAATGTGCGAAAGTTTGATCAATTGTTGAGAATTATGTTCTGCCACTAATTATTAATTTGCTTTGGCCTAAGTTTATTTTAAATCCATCTAGTTCTAGTTCTCCTAGTTCTCCTAGTTCTCCCAGTTCTCCCTAATTAAACTACCATTCTTTTTATTCCTCAGAATTCAGCTTGAACAGCATTATAACATCAGCAACTCTCAAGTTATTTAGATACCTTCCATTCATATTTATACCAAAATATTCCAAATTTAATGTCGTCTCATCAAACACTGTTGTAAATAACTTTGGTGAAATCATATCCCTCTCTCTAACTCCCCTTTTGATTTGCACTTAATTAATCCCTTCAAATAGTTTAATTGTTGATGTAACTGTTTCAAATATGTTTTATAAGGTTTATATATATCAATATTATTATATTATATATATATATATATTATATATATATATTTTAAATTATATATATATATATATATATATTATATATATATATATATATATTATATACTATATATATATATATATATATATATAATATTAATATATATTATATTTATATTATATTATATATATATATATTTATAATATATATATAATATATATATATATATATATACTAAATAGATAGATAGATATAGATAGATAGATAGATATGATAGAATAGATAGATAGATTAGATAGATAGATAGATAAGATTTACATTTTTCATTTCACTTTTAACATGACACCACGAATCACGGGCAGGCCTTTTCAAAAGAAGGGGGGCAAGAAAAAATAATGAATAAAATAATAAAAATTAAAAAAAGAAAAAAAAATTAAAATAATGAAAAGTAAACCCACCTGCCTCCCTTGCCTAACGCAATTTCCTCAGGTGGGCGCAGACGCGGGACTTAAATAAAGGAAGATTGAATATTGCAGGAATTAGAATGAAGGCAAGGAGTTCCCAAAAGATGTGGCTGGAAAGAAGGAGGTACCACAACGAAGTGATCTTGAGTGTCCTTCCAATATTCATTAAAATTTCATGTAGGAGAACAGGCAGCATGTTGTGTGTAGAGGGTTCATGGTAGAGGAATGCGAAGAGTCATCTCTCGAGCACCTGCCTGTGTATACTATAGAGAAAGAGATAGGGCTCAACGTGGACGAGATGAATAGGCAAAGGAGTCAGAAAGTATGGACAGTTTATAAGCCTCTTAGCTTTTCAACTCTATCCAAAAGGAGGGTGGAACGGGATCCACCCCAAATGGGAACAGTAATCCATACAGGGGCGAATAAGACTTTTATATACCTGGAGTAATATATTATATATATATATATACTATAATAATATATATAAATATATATATATATATATATATAGATATATATATATATATTATATACTATATAATTTATATATATATATATAGTATATATTAATATATTTAATCTATATATATATATATATTATATATTATATATATATATATATACTATATATATATTATCTATATATATATATCATATATATATATATATCTATAAATAATATAAAAAGTATATAATATATATATATAAAATATATTAAATATATATAATATAATATATATATATTATATATATATATATCTTATATATATATATATATATATATAAATATATATATATTATATATATATTCGTGTCCCCGGCGCGTCCTGTGTATATTTATTATATTATGTATATATATAATATATATATATAAATATATATATATTCAAATAATGCAAAATACATAATTAAGACCACCACAGATGTTGAACTGCAACTTTGTAAAGCACAATGCAGCTGAAAGGCAGCTTTTTTTGCTGCATTGTTATTGCCTTCTGATAACCAACGCTTCATTTGGATGATGTCAGCAAAATTTTTCTTTAATATGACAATACTCATGTGTTTAAGAGACCAACGTGTGTCAAAGACAAACTGGAATGTTTGTTTCGTAAGTCCTTCCATGAACGGATTCAAGAAAAAGTTGATTGTATTGTTTAATAAAATAATTAATAAAATTAATAAAATAATTAATAAAATTTCTAAAATTAATTAATAAAATTAATAAAAAAATTAATAAAAATTTTAAAATATATTAATAAAAATTAATAAAATGAGTATTGGTCGTCAACAACAAATGTTCTATTAAAAGGTCGGAAATGAAATGAACGTGATAGTTACAGAGAGATGGATAGATATCGAAAGACAGAAGTTTAGAAGTCAGAAAGCTTTATGCTACAGCAAAATATTCACAGAAATGCCGAGAACAGAGAATGAAGAGTCGGAGATATAAGGAAAGAAGATCACTTGTCGAACATTCCTAAGGAAAGCTACATTTGCCATCAGAGATAAGATTAGAAGATTTAATGGGTCCTAGCCTAAATGGTCGCCAGGAAAAATAGTCGACAGGAGAAATGGTCGACACGACATTAAAAGTATTTCACGTAGAGCCGGCTGCAGGCGTTAGGACAGGTTAGGTTAGGTTAGGTCAGGTTAGGTTAGGTTAGGTTTAGGTTAGGTTAGGTTAAGGTTTTTAGGTTAGGTTAGGTTAGGTTAGGTTAGGTTAGGTTAGGTTAAGTTTTGTTGGATTCATTACAGAAACTCTAAATAACCAATTCTGCTCCTTCTTTTACTTCTAGAATTGCCTCTCGTCTTAAATCTTTCGATTCTAATTCTAGCATGATCTGATAGAATTCCGGGTGGGTGTCTCAACCGTTATGAAATTTAATTCTTAACAACTCAACTTTAACAAATTCTCCCTCTCTAAGACACCTTCTAATTCTTCTATCTTTCGACGGTCTCTCGTCTCTCCTGTTGAAAATAAACATCCTTGACCTTAACATAACAAAAAAATGTCTTGAAACCTCACATCACAATGGTTGCTAGGGCGGCCTCAAAGAAACTGGGAGTTCTGTTTAGACTGCGAGACTTTTTTTTCCCCTTCTCAGTTACTCCAGTTATACAGGGTTCATCCGCCTTGTATGGAGTCTTGCTCTCATATCTGGGGGGGCTCAAGTTTCAACCGGCTTTTGGATAGGGTCGAGTCTAAAGCTAAGAGACTTATAATCTGTCCTGTACTTTCTAGTTATTGACCTCTATCTTTTGCCGGCGTGATGTTGGTTGCTTTAGTCTTTCTATAGGTACCGTAGGCGGAAAGTGATAGAGGGAACTTTCAACCTCGCGTGATTACTTTAAAGATCGCCTGTAAGCATACAGGGGTGTGTGTCGGCACATAGAGTTTGTGTGTTGAATATAGAGAACTCCAACTAGTCTGCTGTGGTGCCCTCCTTCTTTCCTGCCATCTGTTTTGTGGAATTCTTTTCATTTCTGTGTTTACTACTTCAATTTAATTTCCATCACTTTAAAGCCGGCGTCTGTGCTCATCTGCGTAATTTGCGTTAGTTGAATTTTTGTTGTGTTTAGCTGCCCCTCCTTGAATAGGGCTTTGCCCGTGAGCGGTGGTGAAATGTAAAAAAAAAAAAAAAAAACAAATGTCGACGATTTGACATGTCAATCATTTTGCTTGTCTACCATTAGGTACTAGCTTCGATTAAATGTTTCTAAATCTTTTTGTTATGGATAGATTCGAAAACTTTGGAAGGAACAGAGAATAAATCGATAGGACAATAGCTTGGGGGTTAAGACGGACCAACTTTCTGTGGTACAGGTGGGATTAACACTCACTTCTAACAAGACGGAAAGGTTAAAATTGACAGTCAGAAACGAAACGATTTATTACCAAGAAGTGTGGAAACTCTGAAGCACAAGTTTTGACGACCGTTGATGGATATCGTAAGGATCGTACATCTTCTTAGTATTTATGTCAGAGAGAGCAGAAGTAAGAAGAAATGGTTATATTTGGCATGAACGAGTTGGAGTGAGGAAGAGAAGGTGAAATGCGTACCATCGATATTTACAAATGCTCAACATTAACGTTTGGTTGAAAAGAGAAGATAGAGGTAATAGCGTCGATCAGAGTAAGTTTTTTAATCGAAGCGCTCAAACAGCACAGCACAGCACAGCACAGCTGTGTTTCGGTTAGGAAACAAATAATGAAGTCTTAAAGAAGAGTGGCGTTCTTCGAATTAGAATAACAACTTCTAATGGAGCCGAAATTTATAAAGAAAGAGAACCTTGTACTATGAATGGCTGGATGAGGGGCTCTTTTGGAAGCCACACCTCTTTGCTTTTCCGGGGTTACTTCTGAGTGGACCATTTTTAATAAAATTTTGTTAAAAAGTTTGTGATTGTTTAATAGGGTGCCTGATGTGGTGTGTTCCAACTGCGTGCCAACTGGATCAACCTCTCTCTCTCTCTATCTTTCTCCCTTTCTATTTTTATATATTTATATATATATATATATATATATATATCTTCACTATATATATATATATATATATATATATATATATATATATATATGAGTATCACTAACACCTCATGATGTATGTTGTTGAGATTATATATATATATATATATATATATATATATATATATATATATATATATATATATATATATATATATATATATATATATATATATATATATATATATATATATATATATATATATATATATATATATATTACTTGTCCCGTTTAAGTGTGTTGATCATCTTTAAGTTAGTAATACCCTGCTCAAAAGAATTCTAAAACGTCAACAATTTGTATCCAGATCCAAAATTCCATCTTTGTGAACGGAAAAGGAATAAACTCTCTCGAAAAAATTGGAAGTTTATCCTTTCATTTTCAACTATTTCTCAGAATTTAGTTTCCCTCTTCGGAAAATATTCTTGAGCTTTAGTAGTTCCTGAAAGGTTTGAAATAATGATATTAGAAGGACAGGAAATAATAATAGAAGTAATAAAAATGATTAAAAATATTTCAATCTTCTTCATTAGTCTTTGATTTCATTTTATACTTCTGAGAAACTTTTTCCTCTTTATCTATGTTCTGCCTTAACAAACTGATTAGCAGAAGTTTCCTCTACCTCTTCTTCTTCTGCGAGGTTTCCCTTTTTCTTCTTCTTAAAAGGTTCCCTTAATGAGCTTTCATTTGATAAAACCTTAAGAGTAGTGTTAATATTTTCAGCTTTCACTTCTTCTTCACTGTTTCTTCTTTTTCCTTTTCGGAAATTTCCTTTTCAGCATCCTGGGCTACTTTTCAATGACTAAAGGGTATTAAACACCTTTTGACTTTTTTTTTTTTTTTTTTTTTTTTTTTTTTTTTTGTGGATCACCAGTTACATTAGCAATAATTAACAACGGTTAAACCATTAGTACCATTTACTACTGACTGTTAGTGCGTTCCCTTTTTTTCTTCCCCTTCTTCAAAATTTTTCTAACATTAACATTTTCAATAGATGCTTTGGACATAAAATCAGCGCAGCCTAAACTGACATGCTATACATTGCAGGAGTTGGCGTGACAATAATCCAACTGATAGCTTAATTGACTAAAATTGGTAAAGAAATGATAAAGAAAAAAATCAGATATATACTTTTCTACAGCCCTATTGCCATCACATCCGGCTATATAGAATATGTAAACCAAAGTCACTTTTGAAGACCATGTTTATTCATATACAATCTTACGACAACACTTACGCTATCGAGTCGATAAGATACCTAGCGTGTGGATACATCCAGAAGCTTAACTCACCAACCACCAATATATCAGCTAAACACCGTGGCATAGAGCTTCTCATTAATCTATTCAACGAGCCTGGGTTACAAATTCCATAAACCTAATTACAAATATTATTCTCATGCTACACATTTCTCAAATCATTTGTTTCTAAGTGTAAAAGGATTTGATCCACAACTAAAACGCACCTTGTTCATTCACCCAATCAGTCCTTCGAGTCATAACTCGATGCAAAGTGTCTTTTATCGGACACCCCATAAATCGAGACCAATAAAATTAAATCTTCTTCTAACTAAACAATTACAATCCAAATGAAACTAATTCCCATAATATCATACAGTTACCCTTTTCTCCCTTACCCTTATTTATGTAAGGGTACTATTACTGCTCTCCTCACGAGAAAATCGGTAATCTTCTAGGATTCAAATAATGTAACCATGTATGGGAAGGAAATCAAATACACAACTTCTCAAATATATACCATCAATCATATCCGACCTTTCTCATTTTGAATTTATTCACATAATCCTCTCATCGCTAGCTGTATACCTTCCGATTTACCCATTCTTCAAACTTTAACTCACTCTTACCATTATCTCCGGGCCCTTACTATGAACTCAAGCATGACCCATAAAATACCTATATACCTTCAATGTGCAACACAGCAAGAGGATGATAACCATAAAAGTACAAACTCATCCCAACACCTAAAAACACAGCCAAAATTTCACTGTTCAGCCTTCTTCAATTAATTAGCTTCATTGTTTTATTTGGGGGGCGCAGGAAAGGTTTTTTATTATGCCAAGATATTCTTTTGCAGACATAAGCTAGACCTCCACCAACCTTCCAGATCCGAGTCTTCCATCAGTTAGAGGCGAATAAAAATTCACCATCCCTATTCATTCTAAGCAGATTCCCCTATTCCTCTTTTCCTCATTCTTAACCTTTCGCGCTCCTCCCAGAGAGAGTTGTCAATATTCCCTTGTAAAGCTCCCGAATTCATCCTCATTCCAAACTGTTCATTTGTACCCAATATTTTCCTGCTTATAAATTTTTTCCTCCTTATTACCTTCCGACTGAGTTCCTCATACATTTTCATCTTTGGCTTTTAGTACATTCAACCAATGGCTTCTATGTTTACTTTTAACCGGGCAATCTCACCTCTTTATCTAATCCACCACTTCCTGTTACCTTCTTACTTCCCTAAACTTTATATATATATTAACTATATAGCTACGTAAAGATATATATCATATAATAGTGAAACTATATAAAGTAATAGATATATAGTATATATTGATTTTAGACCTAACTATTAATAAGATATATATATATATATAGTATTAATGAATTATTAGTTAGGTAACGTCTAAGTTATAAGTTAGGAAAATAAGATGAGTATTAATATACTAATCCTATATATAACTCATATTATTTATAAATATATTAAATAGCCGTTGTCAAGTAGAAATATATAATAATATATATTTACGAAGCTCACAAACGTCTCCTTATTCACTCTAATTCCAGACCCATTTCTACCCTTACAGATGTAAAGCAAAGTTTACTCTTGGTAAAAATTATTATTGTAAGACGTGAGATATCAATATTCCAAAACTGTGGAATCTCGTTCAGAGTTTAGAGATTTTGAGAGGAACTCTTAATGTTTGGTGGTGAAAAAACTCTCCATAAAAATATAAGCCAATAATCATGGATACTAAGAGAATGTCTGAAATCGAGAACAAATTCGAAATAATACCACGTGAAAAGGTTTGACTTATTATGTTTAAAGGGTTGTTAATTTCTTATTACTTGTTGCGTAAGTTAGAAATAATGAGACGGTCAGATGTTATTGGAATTATTATTATTATTATTGATTCATTATTATTATTATTATATTATTGTGTTTGTTATTATTATGTGATTATTGATTATTAATATAATTGATATAAATATAATTATTCTTCACTGTATAATCTACCTCTTTTGCCCAAGGACTTGGGGGGCCTAAACATGAAACTTCGGTAAGGTGCCATGTCATGGCATCGGGGAAGAAAAGGCTACCCTAGAAGAATTTGCCTAAAAGTCGAAAGGAAAGCCCAGCCTTTACCGCCCCCTACAGGTTGTACCAATTGAGAGTTCGTAGAAGAAACTCGTCGAACAGTACAGAAAATGCCAAACCTGAGCTATCAGTGACCGCGACGGACCTCACTATGGCATAGTAAATCGTCAATGTAAAGGTTCATCTCTTGGCCAGGCTGCGGCCACAACCATGCCCTAATACATTAAATCCCGCCAAATGCAAATCCTATTATGCACCTTGTTATCTCGCCTATGCCAATACTCGCATTGTCCTCTCCTTCAGACATTCGTTCATTGAACTTCAATCCACTTTCTCTTCGGTCTCCCAAGACGGTCGGTTCCCAACACACTCTCCCACTATACATCCGCTTAACCGCCCGACCCGACTATCATTCATCCTTCCACATGACCAAAACCAATCTCAAACATACTTTCATTTCTATTCTCTCATTTACCCTTTCTTCACCACCACACAACCTCTTCACAAAAACATTCCTCATGATTATCAATTCTTCTCACATCCTAACATGCCCCTAAGATTGTCCATCTGAAACATTGAACTTTAGATCTATATACTTCTTTTTCCAGACCATAGTTCACTACTATTAACAATAACCACGAGGTAACAACGGAGACCCTCATGTAAGACGCCGTAAGAGCACAACTTCAAGACTTAGTCCCTTGCATCACCAATGATTTAATTGCACCATCAACCTTCGTCTGCCATTCACAACATTTCCTACTACTACCCTCTGCTTCATCCGTTCCCTTCTTCTATATTAGCACATACATTTTTACAACATGCAGACACTTGTTCAGATGACATGCTCTCACCATCAAAACATAACTTCACACGAGGACGATTGTCCTCACTCACAACTATAACCCTACTCTTATCTACGTTTAACTTCAAACCCCTCCTTTTACACACCCGCCAGATCTCTCTTACCAGAGTCTCTCAATATCTCTCTAATCAGCATCGCCACACAAGAACCAATAATCAATCTTCCAATATGAATAGGATTAGTGGCCCCTCACTTCACTCTCCATTCTCCATCATTATAACGTCTAACACCATTTCCTTCCATCCACCTCATAAATTTCTTATCCAAGAGTGATACCCCACAATTCATCCATGATTACTAAATTTAAGAACGCAAGGAGACGATAACACAGAACCGCAAATGTCTCACTCCCTATTAATCCAATGTTTATATAACCCTCACTCAATTGACACCATTAATAATTACCTTACAACACGCGTTTCACTATCGATCATACATTACTCTTTGAGATTCCATTCCAGAACGGCCTACACCATACATCCATATATCACTCAATACATCTGCCTATCATAAAGCTTCTCTATTGTAACTACTAATCACCCTGTTTGCATGAGATGCTGATGAAAGAAGTTTAGAAGTACTATGTGTATCGTTTTCGTCCGCGTGCGATTTTCTGCAAGATCATTTGTTCTCAAGATGTAGAGAGATGTGAAATCTCACAGCAGTCGCGTCGTCGAGAGCTCGCAATAGACGCAGCGTGTGTGTTCTTTCACATCGACCTGGGTCGGATCACTCGATGCTCACCTTTCGACCACAGATACCGAGATATATACCTTCGCGCTACAACTCAGATAAAGACTTGATTCCCCGGTAGCATAATAATTTCTACAGTTCCCCTGTATCTCCCTTACCTCGTCGTTGTAAATTAGAGAGGTAACTAGTATCTGCCTTTACCATCCAAATCCTTGGTAGAAAACTACTCCATTTAAGATAGAATGAAGTCAAAGGAGATTTTACTCTCCATCAGCGTGGGATAGTTCGCACATTGGGGCTCCCGCGTCGCTGCCGACTGGAAAGCAAAAGTTATACATATCGGCACCGGGAAGCTTTACTCCACTATGAACATCAGAATCAAGTTACCCAAGAAAGAACGCGTGAGTCTGAAGTGTACGTTTTTCACAAGCTCCGCGCGGTTTTTCTCATCCCATGAATTGCAGGAGTACTCGAAAGGTGGCTAGGCCCCGACTGATAAACCGCCTCTTACTCACCACACTTGAAAATTGCCAAATCCAATCAATCACCATCTCGCTCCGGTTTCATTTCTTGATGCCTCTCTACCAGATAATCTCACCTCGTATACCTGCATACCGTTATCATTCTTCACACTTTAATCAAACCACAAACATTTACCTATGAAAAGATTTAAGCAAACATATCCCAAAAATAGCCGTATTCCTTTCTTAGCACCTTATCAAAACCCCAACACCACATTCACTATCACCTTTTCATTACGTCAATATGGCTAAGATTTTCGAAGTAATCTCCTTCTACACCAGATTTGGGGTTCAGGTTCAACTTTTAACACATTCGCAAACGTGATATTACTGCAGAGCGCGTGAGCTTTATAATTAACTTAATCCTTAATTACCTTGTTCACTTAAAGCCCCCAATAACTTAAAATTTTACCTAGTTCCTTTCGTATCACCTTCCTTCTCATCCAAGCTCCCACTAACTTAATTGTACATAGATACGACATTAATGATCCGATAATCCCATTCCGAAACCCCTCACTGATTTAACAGTCAACACATACTTCAACATCTCCTCCTTCTTCACCAACACAAAGAGGATCACATCATACTTTTTACTTCGGGATACCTCATCTCTACCTACAGAAAAACATCTAGAGAATATAACTATGGATACTCTAATGTGTTTAAAGAAAAGTATTACTTACACATACCTCTCCGTTCACAGAAATCAATCACCTTTTCCTTTACCATTCTCATTTTCTCCGGCGGCCACCCCAAAAGGCCCACCCTTTTTCTTGAAACTCACCATCCAAGGCCATTCAGGGTCCCCCAACACTATCAATTGAAGCTTCTACTACACGCCATCCAGAACAATCATTCAAGTTATCCCAAAAATCGCCCCCCACTCTCTCTCAACATCACCCTTAGATGACCATACGTTACAACCACCACATACCTTAGAGCGCTTTCTCACACACACATAAAATTGAGTAACCATTAGAATTCTAGGACTCACACACCAAAGTCTACCATAGCCTTGAGACAATCTAACCTATGTCACTTATCGGAGTTGCAACTCCTCCTCTCCCTCTACCCTCCCCTCACATTCCTTTTCACACCAGCGACACACACATTCACACACACACCACTGCATTTCATTTTTCCTTTCAAATCTATATAGTATGCATTCACAGCGATCAAAATTACAACCAAAATATTGCCACCTTCCTAATACTCATTCCTTTTTATCATACTCTTTCTCACTCTAATAATCCCTCAACATTGATTACACCTCTGACTAACAAATTCCATGTACACATCTATAACGAATTCATA
Organism: Trachelipus rathkii; assembly: GCA_015478945.1. NCBI lineage: Eukaryota > Metazoa > Arthropoda > Malacostraca > Isopoda > Trachelipodidae > Trachelipus > Trachelipus rathkii. The sequence goes on from JABUQX010020763.1 coordinate 39,113, forward strand.
CAAAATTTCTACCGAAGATAGAAGGCCAGTCTCTTACCGGCGATCACGACCTTCTCGAGGCTTGCATTAGCATTCCTGAGATGAGAGTGAGATGTAGCGTGCGAGCGTCGAGAGCATACTACTACCGTCCTTTAAAAGTGCTTCCTACGATCACGCAGGAACATGCGATGGTGGGCAATTCTTTCGTCACACCACACACAGAAATGAGTAAAGTCACGGATGTCTGCTAAAGTGTTATCTAGAAGCAAGGGGTGTGTATTATAATAATGGATGTGTAGAATGATAGTGGTATGATAATAGGTCGTCTAGAATATCGTTGCCTGCTGAAGAGGCAAAAATTTAGCTCGTGTAAGAAAATGATGCACAGCAAAAGAGAAGACAGTGCACCATTAAATAATTATGGAGTTAATTTCAACACTGCGAGTATGCGTGTACTCTCCATTATATACTATTATTTATTATTATTATTATTATTTATTTATTATTATTATTATTATTATTATTATTATTATTATTATTATTATTATTATTATTTGTTGTCATCATCATCATCACCACCTTCTTTCTCCAAGACGGGGTAAGGTCGGTAACATGCACCGGAAACAGAAAAAGTGTAGTTGAAGAATATGACGCAAGTTCGAAAAGAAAAGCCCAGCCTTACGACCCCTTTATACCTTTTTGTGAGAGAACTCGTCGTAGTCAGAAATCCACCCTAGAGCTTCACGGGACCGCGACGACCTCTCACTAGGCATCTCGTCAATGTAGAGGTGCTCACCCGTTGGGCCAAATGTGCAGCACAAAACCAAATACCCTCGATCAGATTCACTGCCTTCTATTAATATGCACCTTTTTCGGCTCTGTCCAAACTCGCTTATCTCTCCTCAGCATTCCTTTACCGAACTCATCACTTTTCTGCGGTTCTCCCAGCACGAGTGCGAGCGCGCGTGTAGCAGCGTGAGTGTGAGAGCCAACTTACTATTCATCCATTTTCCACATGACCAAACCATCTCAACGTAACTTTCATTGTATTCTCTCATTTACCCCTTTCTTCCACACCACACACACCTCTCTAATACGTGCATTCCTCATTTTTACCTTCTTCCTCAGCACTTAACAAACACCTAAGATTGTTCCCATCTGAACAGATCTATTCAAGTCCAATGCTCATTAATTCAATCAGTCTCACTTTGAAATATACATTAACTCATATAGAGTAATAAACTATTCACCCTCATGTGAAACCTTTAGCCGCTCTCTTAAGAATATAACGGTCCTTTTACATCACCAACAATTTAATATTGCACTAAGAGCCAACTTTTGTACAATTCATACACAAGCGTTTCCTACTACACTGGCTGCATCATCCGTTCCCTTATCATCCAACATATAATCCTCACATATGAAATCCATATTTTTGGAGCGAGCTGATCACATGAAGCAATTTTATAGAACTCTCCTTCTATCGAATAATAGATCATTAACGATCAATGTATGTAAGTTTTTACTTTCAAACCTTCCTTTTATTACACCTCTGCCAAATCTTCTCTCCAATCCTCTCTAAACTCTCTTAAGATTCTCAAAACATAACCAAATCTTCATCGCAATTATAATAGTAGGGCCACCTCCACTCTTCCATTCTCCCATCGTTCGATAACACCATTCTCCATATGCCACCCACGCATCTTCTACGCTCTCCTTTCAAAAACTCTAAAAAAATGCAAGCTTATTATATCAAATTATACAAAAATCATATCATGAGAGACATAACACATCCTAGCCTCACTCTGCTCATTATATATATTAAACCAATCACTTTCGACTACTATTTATTCTTACACACTGTCTTACACCATCGTTTCCATACATACTTATTGATTCTAATCAGGAAAGCCATGAAATATAACAACAACTCCTAGTATCATCTCTAAATCCGCTCTCACATAGAAAGCTTCCTCTTTTTACCTCTATCTATACGTCATTGTGTGCATAAAATCTCATGAATATCTCGGACTTAAATACAATTTCTTCATTCTTCTTCTCTCATTAGTTTCTCAAGTACATTTTGGTTTCAATGTAAAAATTTAGACGACATCTACATTTCTATTCCAACTTGCGTTAATTTTTATTAGCAGATCAAGTATCACATGCAGAATCAGAAACTGGCAACGCAACTCTTTCAACCAATTGTCTCAATACCAGCAAATCATCTTCCCTACAACACTCAATTGACTAATTCCCTTGTAATTCCTGCAGTTACCCTTATCGCCCTTGCCCTTAATAAGGCGTTACTGTTATCTGAAATTCGTGTACCTCCAATCCCTTCGGAACTACTTTCTTTCCATTAAGTGCTACAGCAACTTTCAAAAATCCCAGATCAAATCGCTTGACCTCGCCTGCCGTTTTCCTGATGATTTCAACCAGTAATTTCATCTATAATTTATACCGGCAAGTTTACCATTCTTCATCTTTCTGTACTCTACCCATTTACTCCTACCTTACTAATTATCTCATCGCAAAAATACCTATTCCTTCGTTGCACCATCAACCCCAACACACCATATCACTAAATATCCTCTTCATTAAACTGCCTCCAATGTATGCAATATTCTCGTAAGTGTATCCAAATCTTACACACTCCACTCAGCATTAATTTGCAACCAGTTCATCTGAAAGCACCATTTTGTGAATTTCAAATATTCTAAAGCAGAGTTCCCCGTTACTTCCATTCTTTAACGCTTTCGCGTGTATCCTTCCAAGACGATGCTTACCTGCTTCTCCCTTATATTATGTCCCCATTCATCTCCTTCCAAACTGCTGTTTATTACCTCTTTTTTTTTCTTCCTACGTTTTCATTCTTGTATATATCCTTTTTGCTCCTTCATATAATTCCAACATCTTTCTTTTGAAAACCTCATCATTGGCTTTTTTAGTACATTCAACCACGCCTTCTTCTTTACTTTAACCGCATGCAATCACCTCTTCATGTCACCACTCACTGTTAACATTCTTATTTCCTACTTTGTATCTCATCCACATACTTCTTTGCACTGCTAGCAAACCGCTTCCTTCATTTGCTTCCAGATTTTGTTCAGTTTCAACGTTGTTGCACATTCGAAGCTGATTTTACTTGGCGGAGGCCTCTTAGGAATACTCTATCCTTGATTACCTTGTTTCACTTAACTTCTCACTCTTAATTCATACCCACTTCCTTCCTGATCACCTTCCTCTCGCATGCGGAACGCGCTGCGAGCGTACAGCTGAGATTTGTACGATAAAACAACATGATAGATCGGATTATCCAATTCTAAGAGAAGCGACGGTCCTCACTGATTTACTCCAAACACAGACTTCAACATCTCCTTCTTCGCCTACCGAGCAAAATTCAGTCAATCATACTTTTCATTCGATACCATCTCTATCTACACCAACTCTAGCGTATACTGTAAAACACTTCTGCTACCTTTAAGAAAGTTTACTTACACACATACCTCTCTCGTCACAGAAATCAATCACCTTCCCACCAATGCTCATTTTCTTCCAACACCCCAAAGCACTGTTATTTATACCATCGTTTTTTGATCACCTCATCGATACCATTTAGCGTCACCCAAAACAACAATCAATCTTGAAGCTCTACTCAACCCCATCCAAAACATCTATTCAGATTATCCTTATCGATAAATTGCACATCTCTTGACCACATTACCCTCATTAATGGGACCAGTATGTCACAATTCACACATACCTTGACCAAGAATCAATACTAATTTAAACCACTTCTTTATTTCTAAGTACTCACACATACACACAAAATCTACCCATTAAGCCTGATAAGTTTTCTACCACCAATCTCATTCATCCAGAATGACAAACTCTATATCTCTCCCCCTCTCATTTCACCACACACACACATTTCACACCATACCACTCATTTTCAATTCTGTCTCTCCTTTCATCTTTGTTTCAGGCACAGCGAGCAAATCAGATTTTACCCTAATTCTAAAATGCATTCATCGC
>JABUQX010020764.1:25000-32500 GCA_015478945.1 Trachelipus rathkii
ATCATCATCATCATCTTCCTCATTTCCCCAGGTTGGGGGTGAGGTGCGCAACATATACCGGAAACAGGAAAGTCAGTAGAAGAACATTACGTAAGTCTAAAGGAAAGTCAGCCGACCTACCATCCCCTCAAAATTCTTAAGTGATTGCAAGTCGCACTCAAAAAAAATCCATTCTAGGGCTTAGCGACGGACTCCTCACTGTGGTATCTCCTCAATGTAGGGTTCATACCTTGGCTCAGGTCCACAATCATACCACCTCACAAAACCTCACCATTCACTCCTGCTATGCAACTTTCTTCTCATCTCTGTCACGCTCGCATTCATTTCCTTCAAACATTCCTTTACTGACTCAATCCACTTTTTCTTCGGTCTCCCAGCCGGTTGATTCCCAGCGCACTCACCACTATGCATTCGCTTAACCAATGGATTATTATTCATTCTTTCAATATAACCAAACCTTCTTTATATACTTTCGTTTATTCTCTCATTTACGTACTTCTTCACACTACAGAATTCCTTGACATGTTAATTCCTCATTTTATCAATTCTTCATTCTTCTCACACCTAACATGGCCCTAAGACAGTCCAACTGAACAGATTGTACCTTAGATCTATAGGTCTTATTTCACACAATAGTTTCACTACTATACATTAACACCGGTAACAACATACCTTCATCTAAAACCCTAGCGAACTCAAGACTTAGTCCCTTTATATTCACCAAAGATTATATTGCACCAGCTACCTTCCAACTATTCACAACTTTCCTGCTACTTTCTACGTCATCCGTTCCCTTTTCATTCAACATATATCCTAAATATTTAAATTCAGATACTTGTTCAAATTGCTCACTATCCAACATGATTTCACACCTCACTCATGACCATCACTTTACTCTTATCTACATTTATTTCAAACTCCTCCTTTTGCACACCCCTCCAAACCTGTCTACCAATCCTCTCAAACTTTCTTCAGATTCATCGCACAAATACAAATCAACAGTGTACAATAAGCAGGGCAAACTCCACTCTTTTCCATTCTCTATCACTTTGACACCTTCCCATACCATCCCTACGACCCCTACCTCTGATTCTTTCATCATCCCATCCACATACAAATTAAATAGCTAACGTGACATAACACATCCCTGCGTCACTTCACTATCAATATTAAACCACTCAGTCTCAACTCCATTTATTCTTTCACACGCTTCACAATCGACATACATACTCTTGATATTCATACCTTTTTTTACACGAGAGTAGGCTCTCTGTATAACATACAGACCATAAAACACTACTACTATCACAGACCACATCATTTTTTCATGTATCCCTGTGTGTGTGTGGGAGGGTTGGGGAATTCCCGCAGAGAATGTTCTGCGTGTCGCAGGAGGCGACTAAAGAGACAGCGGTAGTTGGATTAGGGACCCACTACCACCTATTTGTACCCTAGGAATGCTTATGCATACCTCAGACTTGGTCGTGACCTCCATAAGCGACTTTGTATCTTCCGGCAAAATTGTAAGATTCGTCTGGGTACATGAAATATTAAAAGAATAAATGATGAGGAGAAGAGGAGAGAGGTGATGAATGTATTTAGAAAAGGTAAATTTTATTTGCTTGCTGCGACTGAAACGAAAATGAAATTAAGCTGTGAAGATGAGTGGTGTGGGGTGAAATGTTTGTGTGCTGTAGTGGTGAGGAATGAGAGGGTTAGAGATGGAGTTGCGATTCTGATGAGTGATCTGTGGTACAGAGCTATGATAATGGATTTTGTTTGTGTGAGTAGTAGAATACAAATGGTTAAATTTAAGTTTGAAAAGATCAAGGTATGTGTGGTTGTAACATATGGTCCATCTGAGGGTGGGTGATGTTAAGGAAGGTGCGATTTTGTGTAATAATCTGAATGATGTTTTGAAGGGAATGAGTATGGGTTTCAGATTTATTTTGTTGGGCGACTTAAATGGTTGGATAGGTGATCGAAAACATGGATTTTATAAGAAATGCCTTTGGGGTTGCGGGAGATGATGAGAATGGTAGGAAGGTGATTGATTTCTGTGAGAAGAGAGAGGTATGTGCGTAACTGTAATACTCATAAGAATACGAGTGTTAGGATAGGTAGAGATGGTAACGGAGTGAAAAGTATGATTGATTCTTCTTCTCTTTTCCCTCATTTCTCGAATGAATTATCTATATCTTTCAATCCTCTTTAATCCACCACATTATTTATCTATAGTGGTAGCTGAGTTTGGGTCCCGTTGCTACTTATTTAAACACTAGAAGTACTTATGCAGAACTCGAACTCCCGGTGCATGTTTGAGCACCCTACCCCCAGGTATGGGAAAGCAAGGGACAGGTGATGCTATATATATATATATATATATAAGTATATCATAATATACAATAAGAAGGTAGAAAGATAGTATACATATATAAGAGGTGGAGGAGGTAAGAGGCAGGAGTATATATATATAAGTATGGGAGTGTATATATATATATATATATATATATATATATATATATATATATATATATATATATATAAGGTTGTTGCTGTTATTATTTTACAAACACTTAATCCCGCTTAAGCGGGGTAGTGGTACGTGCAGCTTCCCTAATTCATATTTTCCTTCATCTCGCCCCCACCCACCTCCTCCATTCCATTCTATCTCTCGCCAACACCCTACCTTCCTCCACCCTCATCCCTCTCTCTTCCAGCATTTCCTTTATTCCATCCATCCACCTTCTTCTTGGTCTCCCCCTTCCTCTCCTTCCTATCCCCTCCGCCTCCCAAACTCTCCTAACCACCCTCTGCTCCTCCATTCTCTCCAGATGTCCAAACCTATCTTAACATTCCCTTCTCCGCTCTTCTCACCAAACCATTCTTCCAATCACATCTCTCTCTTATCACCCTATTCCTAATCCTCTCTCTTTTACTAACCCCACATACCGCTCTCAACCCTTTCATCTCAAACACTTCCAACTTCTTCTTGGACCTAGCATTCAACCCCCATGTTTCACACCCATATAGTACCGCTGGAACACAAATTTTTTCAAACATACTTATCTTAAGTTTATGTGATAAATCACCCCCTTTCCATAATTCCCTCAGACCACTCAATGCTCTCATTCCTTCTCCTACTCTGTGATCTATCTCTTCCTTCATCCCTCCTTCCTTACCCAAATCCATCCCTAAATATCTGAAAACCTTTACTTCTTCTAATACTACACCTCCTACTCTAATCTCTAACCCCATCTAACACTTTACTCTTACCTGGATTTATCTTAAGACCCTTTTGTCCACACACTCTCTCAAACTCCTTCACCAAATACTTCAGCCCTTCTGAATTCTTCGCCACTAAGGCAGTATCATCCGCAAATAGTATCATGTTCACTTCCCATCTATCACCCCTATCCATCAATTCCACCCCTCTCCCCTCCCTCATCATTCCTCTGCAGACACTCTCCATAAATAAATTGAAAAGCCACGGTGACATTACACATCCCTGTCTCAATCCTCTCTCTACCCCAAACATCTCACTCTCCCCTCCTAATACTCTCACACACATTCTGCTATTCCTATAAAAGGCCCTAATACCTTTACCTAATTTACCCCCTACTCCATATTCCTCCAGCACCTTCCATAATTCCCCCCTCGTCACTCTATCATATGCTTTCTCCAGATCTAAAAAACACCCATACACTTTCCCTTTCCTTTCTATACCTTTCTCCACAAGCATCTTCATTGTGAATACTTGATCCACACACCCCCTTCCCACCCTAAATCCTCCTTGTTCTTCCCCCATTCTCTCTTCCGTTAAATCTCTCACCCTCTCAATTAGTATTCTCCCATACACTTTCCCTACTACACTCAAAAGACAAATACCTCTATAATTCCCACACTCCATCCTATCCCCTTTCCCTTTATACAGGGGAACCAAACAACCATCCTCCCAATCCTGTGGAACCTCTCCCCTCCTCCAACATAAATTATATAACCTATACAGCCATTCCTCCACCCCTCTGCCTCCCATCTGTAACATTTCCATACTCACACCATCTAGACCTGTAGACTTTCCTTTTTTTCCTTTAGTTAACGCCCTAATAATTTCTTCCATTTGTATTTCCATATCCCCTTCCTGCCCCACTTCCCCCCCCATCCTCACCTCTTGTAAATCCTCCTCATCTCTCCCACCCATTTCATTCAATAATCCTCTAAAATATTCCCCCCATCTTTTCCTCACCCTATCCTCCCCTCCTATCCATTCCCCTTCCCCTCCCTTAACCCTCTCTCCTAACCCCTCCATCTTCTTCCTTTTTTTATTTACTTCTTTCCAGAATATCTTGCTCCCTGTTTCAAAATTTTCTGCCACTTTTCTACACCATTCATTATTTGCATTTCTCTTCGCCCTCTCCACCGCCCTCTTTGCTTCCACTCTAACCCTTCTATATTCCTCCCAGCTTTCCCTTCTCCTATTCCCCAACCATTTCACATAGACCTCTTTTTTCTTTTTCACCAACTCTTTCACCTCCTCACTCCACCATTCACTTCCTTTCCTTCTACTTGCTCCCACCTTTTTTACTCCACATATATATATATATATATATATATATATATATATATATATTATAATTATTCAAAATATAAAAAAAAATATTTGTTTATATATATTTATATATAATATATATATATATATATATATATATATATATATATATATATATATATATATATATATATATATATATATATATATATATAATATATATATATATATGTATATATATATATATATATAAATTTGAATTTAAATATATAGATATAGATATATATATATTACATATATATATACAGATAATACATAGGGAGGCACTTCAAAATAATTGAAATGTTATATATATATATATATATATATATATATATATATATATATATATATATATATATATCAAGCGCGCTTTTACGGGGAAAAAACAAAAGACGGGCCTCCTCTAAAAAAAAATAAAAGCAACTAATGTAATAAAATAATTCAAATTACTATTTATTACTATTAAAATAATGTTTAAAATGTTATACAAGGACGCTAATTTTACATTAAGATCATTTATTCTCTTGCGAAACATTATTTTTCATAAGGATCATTGACTGGAGGAATTTCGATTTGTGCCTCCAAGAAAGCATAATTATAATGCTTTCAAAACACTGGTTGTCATGGCAACGTAAAAGAAACCTTATTCTTATTTTGTCTATTTTGAGGATTTTTCCACAAAGCCTCCTCTCGAAATTTTTTTTAAAATAAAATAAAAAAAAAAACTTATTTAATATATATATATATATATATATATATATATATATATATATATATATATATATATATATATATATATATATATATATATATATATATATATATATATATATATATATATATATATATATATATAATTATCACCACCACTCAGGGGTGGTTCCTGACCCCCCGCGTTATAGGCGACATCGCGTATAACTTTAACCCCCTGAAAAATCATAAATTTTAAAATTTTTACCTTTGTATAAGGTGAATAAAATAGCAGCAGTATTTTATTTATTCTTAATAATAATTGAATAAATTTGCAGATACAATGTTATTTACAGAACAGTATATAAATATATTTTATTGACTAGTTAATTAGTAGGATATTTATTACATTACAGTACAGTACTCTCCATATCTTAAATTGAGCAAAAAAGTTTTATTTTAGTTTTTTTAAATGAAAAAATATACAATGTATAAACCTTTAAAAAATTTGGAGATAAAATATTTTTTATATATTTGATTGAATAGCCTAAGGACTGTAATTTAAAATTTTAAAGTTAATAAAATTGCGCACAAAAATAGTTTCTTTCAAAGTGTAAATGAAGTTGAAGGTGTAAGAGATGAAGGCGGTTCCGAATCTGTAGGTTGCATTGGCTGCTTTTTTTAGAAATCGTTATCGTAATACTAGGGATGCTTTTGGCTTTTAGAAGCTTCTACCAAATATTTCTTTTCTTTTTTTTTTTTCTTTTCTTTTCATTATCTTTTTAACATATGTATATATTACAGAATTATAATAAGATCAGTCGTGCTTTAATTATCTTTTTTTGGACATTTGTATTATTGGTGAATTTTAATTTTATTTTTTTCAATTTGTAATTTTACCTTTTCTTTTTATTACCTTTGAAAACCATGGTAAGATCGCTTTCTATAAGACCGCGTTCTAATAGGACGACTATATATATATATATATATATATATATATAGGTGTGTATATATATATATATATATAGTATATATATTTATATATATATATATATATATATATATATATATATATATATATATATATATAATATTTTTTTTTTTTTGAAGTGCCTCCCCATGTTTTCGGTTCACGAGCCGCCACTATATATATTATATATATATATATATATATATATATATATATATATATATATATATATATATATATATATATATATATATATATAGAGCAGCAAATACAAAGAAATATATATATATATATATAAATATATATACATATATATATATATATATATATATATATATATATATATATATATATATATATATATATATATATATAAATGTATATATATATATATTTTGTATATATATATATATATATATATATATATATATATATATATATATATATATATATATATATATATATATATATATATATAAATATATTATTATAAATATATAAATATATAAATATATATGTATATATATATATATATATATATATATATATATATATATATATATATATATATATATATATATATATATATATATATATATATATATACATATATATATAAATTTATATATATATATATATATATATATATATATATATATATATATATATATATAGTATATATATATATATATATATATATATATATATATATATATATATATATATATATATATATATATATATTTATATATATATATATATATATATATATATATATATATATATATATATATATATATATATATATATATATATTTTTAACTTTATATATATTTGTGTATATATATATATATATATATATATATATTAGTCGAATTTCATTTCTTTTGAAAATTGGTGAAATCCAAGGTTATTTAAATTAAAATTTAAGTAATTTAATTAAGCTCCAAAATTATTTTGGATATATTTTTTCCTCATTTTATTGTTTTAAAAGAATTTTTTATTTTTTGTTTCAAATTTTTTTTCTTAATATATTTTTATGTATCAATTATTATACGTTGATTCGAGCAGAATGAGCTTAGGAGTACAGAAAGAGGTCGCACTTCACGGGTATTGCCCTATTTTAGGAGGGGAAACTACTCTAGGCAATTGCTACCTAATATCCGGACCAAGGATCGAGCCCTGGCCCTCTGCTTCGCAATTCAATTGCTCTAACGTTGTGCATAGGAGTGTAGTAAGAGTCTAGTTG
>JABUQX010020764.1:37500-55000 GCA_015478945.1 Trachelipus rathkii
GGTCCCTCACTCTTCAACATTTGGGGAAATGGTTTGCTGTAGCGCTTGATAGAACGAAAGCTCTCAATAATATCTGTCACAAAGTTTTAGTTTTCAAACAGCTTTTTTGATATGTACTCTTCTTTATACAGTATAACCTTCTGTTTTATTTCTTTTCCGGTTTGTTTGCCAATACGAGTGTTCTGGTACCTCTGGTCTCTGGTCTCTGGTCTCTGGTCTCTGGTCAATCACCATCTCCTTTTCTACATTTTATTCATTTTATACATTTTATACATTTTCTACATTTTATACAGTATAACCTTCTGTTTTATTTCTTTTCCGGTTTGTTTGCCAATACGAGTGTTCTGGTACCTCTGGTCTCTGGTCTCTGGTCTCTGGTCAATCACCAGCTCCTTTTCTACATTTCATAAATAACCTTTTATTTGGCACCTCAATTATATATCTATTCCTTAACCTTCGAATCCACCCCTCACTTCTCCAATAATAATTTAAATGAAGCCAACTCAACCTCAAATAACTGATACTAAAAATTTGGCCTGTTAGCAACAGACAAAGTGAGTGACAGTCTAGGGTGGGCTGAGCACCGGATTTTTGCTCACCGCACTGCACCGCACCACACCGCACCGCATCGCACCCGGTGCTTTGGTCAACCCTAAGACAAACAGACCAACAGATATCTAACCTCTTTTTCGTATTTTACCACTGGAACCGAGAAAAAATAATCTAAAAAATTTAGTTCCTTATATATGTACCCGACACAATTTCCGCAGGACTGCATATTATTCGAAAACACTCAACACAACTCGAAAAACCCTAGACTCCACCTTAGTTAATTTTCCACAAATCTTACTTGGGAGAATCACATAGCATCACATAGCATCACTCGCCAAATAAGCTTAATAGAGGTAAGGTCTTCTAAAACTCTTAAACTTTTTCACCCCACATAGTTGCTAGCTCTGTTTTAGGGGTGCCATTCATCCATGATTAATTGGGGTGAATTATCTCATAAGGCTCTTCTTGAAATGGTGGAGTCTATGGATTTTCGGGTTATAAACACTCTATTCCTTTCTGGCCTTCGAACTGTTTCCCCACTTCTCTTGTACCATATCTTCTACAGCTGACATTTCTCTTTGGAACTCTATTTTTCAATTTTTAAACTTCACACTTCACGGAAGAGGAACTTCTTTAATTGATATTTACGATCAGACCAATGGATCAAACCCTTGCCTTATTCCCTGTGACTCAGTCGCTCTACTATAGCATATATCCTACTTTGTGGAGAGTCAATGCTTCCCACCTTTTCACACAGTCCCCTCCTTACTCTGTCCACCTCTCTTACCACAAGCTTAATCGCTATGCTTAATCTTATATATATATATATATATATATATATATATATATATATATATATATATATATATATATATATATATATATATATATATATATATATATATATATATAATGAAAATATATATATATATATATATATATATATATATTACAGATGGACCGCATAATCACATGCTTTTAAATATTCGCATTGACATTTTAATTCGCGAATATTTTATTCACCTAATTAGTAGGATTTAAATACTTACAAAGTAAAACTTTTTAAGTTTTTTATAAGAGCTTCTAAATTGATTTTAGCTGTCCTAAATAGAAATAAAGAAGCTTATTAGATTGGTGAATAATTCATTCGTTGAGCGAGGTAAGTAAGTTGTTCTAAATTTTAATAGAAAGCTTTTAATAATTTCCCGTTAAATTTGTTTAAAACGAGTGAATACAAGAGGCTGGAAACCCTCCTAGTCATTTGGTTTTATTTCCAGGAACAGGTGCAGTGAAGCGAATACAAAGGAGAAAAAACAAAATGAATACCAAATCAGATTCAGAAACAAAGATGAAAGTGGAAAATAAGAGATAAATCTTTAAAATTGCTTGATTGAATGTTAGAGAGTTTAAATGCTGAGGTTAAGAGAGAACAGTAGGGCTGGTTTGCAAGGAAAGGGGGAAGATAGATATTTGTGCTTTAAGTGAAGCAAAGCTAAAAGGCAAAAGAGAAGAATGGTTTGAAAGCTCTAGGGGACTAGTTTCAGGGGTGAGTAAGAGGGTCATAGCTAGAGAAGGTGTAGCTATAATTATGAAAGAAGAATAATGAGAATATGTGAAAGAAAGTAAATTTATTAGCTCAAGATTAATGTGGGTAAAAATGAAACTGAGAAGTGAAAGCTGGATATTTGTAAGTGCATATGCCCCAGTAAATGATAGAGCTGAGGAAGAAAGGGAGGTGTTTAGGGATGAACTAAACGATGGTTTGGGTAGTTTTAATAGGAATGATAAAGTATGCTAGTTGGGTGATTTAAGGCAAGGGTGGATGATGTACAATTACAAGGAATATTAGGCCCTTTTGGAGTACAAGGCAAAAACAAAAATGGGGGAAAATTGTTAGAATTGTGAGCTGCTAAAGAGATAATAATAGGAAATACATGGTTTAATAAGAGGAATATGCATAAATATACCTGGGTTAGTGGAGTGACAGGTGTTTGTACTCTTCTTGATTATGTATGTGCAAGTCAAATGGAGAAAGGCAAGTTGTTGAATGTTTACGTCTTAAGGGATGCAGCAGGGGGTATATCTGATCACTATTTAATAGAAGCAAACATAAAAGTGAAAGGAGGGTGGAAGAAAAGGTTGGAATTTAACACAAGTGTAGAAGTTACAAGAGTTGAGAAATTAGAAATTGAAGGATATTCAACAGAATACGAAAGAATTTTAGAAGAAAAATGGGGAATAGTGAAAGAAAGAGAAAAAGAAGGAATACAAGAGGAATGTAATACTTTTCAGAAAACAATACTGATGACTACAAGGGAAGTTTGTGGTGTGAAGAAGATTGTCCGAAAGAGTAAAAGAAAAGGTAGCGAATGGTGAAGTGAAGAATTAGATATTATTATCAAAAGGAAAAAAGAAGTTTTTGCAAAACATGTAGCTATTAATAGTAAAGCTACATGGCAGGGATACAAGAGAGTGCAAAATGAAGCATAAATGAAAGTGAAAACTCCAAAGAGAAGGGTAGACGAAAGGTAGAGTGGAAAGATTGTTGCTAATTATCAGGAAAGAAGTAAACTGTTTTGGAAGGATGTTAACAAGGTTCGGAATAAGAGAGAAGTGCCTTCTCTCTCTTATCTACAACTGGAGTAAAGACTGTGGATGGGAATGTAGTTCAGGATGCTAGAGAGGTGGAGGAAAGATGGAGAGAACATTTTAAGGAATTACTAAATGCAGGAAGAGTAGATGAGGAGGAAGAAAGAAGGCAAATTAGAGTAGGACAAAATATTACGGTGAAAGAGTTTAGAAAGGAAATTGCAAAACATATTACAAAGGTGAAATAGCGAAAGCTTTGAAGAATTCAAAAAGAGGAAAATCTTCTGGGTTGGATGCTATGCAAGTTGAAATGTTGAAAAAGGGAGGCAATATTGTCGTGGAGTAGCTGATGAGATTATTCAATGTTTGCTGGGAACGGTGCGAAGTACCACAAGATTAACAAGACTCCTGTCTTGTACCAATTTATAAAGGTAAGGGAGACAAAAAAAGTGTTCTAATTATAAAGGAATAAGTTTATTGAGTGTTATAGGTAGAATATATGGACGAATTTTAATACAAAAAGTTAAAAGCATTACAGATAATTAAATTGGAGAGGAACAATGTGGTTATAGTGATGGTCGAGGATGTGTGGATGAGGTATTTACCTTGAAAATGCTAGCAGAGTAATTCTCAGAAAAGAAGAAAGATGTTTTTGCATGTTTTCTTGATTTGAAAAAGGCATATAATAGAGTGCAAAGAGGGAAGTTGTGGAGAATATTAGAAACTTATGGAATAAATGGTTTGTTATTAAAGGCGATTAAAGCATTTTACGCGAACAGTAGAGAATGTATTAGGATTAATAGGAAGGAAGGAGTGGTTTAAAGTAGGAGTGGATATGAGACAAGGTTGTGTTATGTCTCCATGGTTGATTAATATCTTTATAGATAGTGTAGTTAAGGATACGGATAGAATTGGGAAAGGAGCTGATATGAATCTGCATGAGGGTAATTGGGTGATAAGCGTCTTCCTTTTTGCTGACGATTCGGTGTTGATTGCGATAAAAAAAAAAAAAAAAAAAAAAAAAAAAAAAACTGCGTGATTTGGTTCTTGAGTTTGAACGAGTGTGCCAAGGAAAGGGATTAAAAATTAATCCAGCTAAAAAAAAGTAATGAAAATTATTACAGAACCCAAAAGAGACGATTCTCAATCTGGGTTAGATATCATAAAGGTGAATGGGGAAAGCCTAGCAGAGACTACAGTTTTTAGGTACTTAGGAATAGGGTTGCTGAGGGTGAAAGAGTATTAAGTAGCCTTAGAAATTTATGGGTAAAAGGAAATTTAGCAATGAAGGTAAAAATGAATTTCCTTGAGAGCATATTTGCTCTAACTGTTCTGTATGGATGTTAGAAATGGGCATTAAAATGTAAAATGAAAAAAAAAAAACTTTTATAAAATAAAATTTACAACTGTTCCATTAAACTAAATTTTATCCCCTACATCTGGAAAAGAGCAATCATCATCATCATCATTCCAAAACTACAACCAGAAAAAGACCCCTCAAACCCCTCTCAGGCCCCCACACAAAACACTACTTAAAGCAATCGACATAAATAAAGCCTTTGATACAGTCCCAAGACATAATCTAATCCACAAAATAATACAACCAAACATCCCCACTAACTTAAAGAAATGGGAGAACAGCCCAAATACAGATCAACAACAAGAAATCACATACAGTAAATATCAAAAATGGCGTACCTCAAGGAGCAATACTATCCCCTACCTTGTTCAACTTATTTACAGCCGACTTACCAAAACCACAAACACATCACACAAATATAAAAACCTACGCAGATGACATCACCATAACCATTACACATCTGAACCTAAACACAACAATTCTTCTGACCCAACAATATATCAACCAAATTCAAACTTGGCTAGCTGACAACAGAATGTCTACATCACCTAATAAATTATCCATCACACTAATTAAAACAGACCGCCAGCTTGGCATTGCTAACCCCCAAATCTTTTTAAACAGCATATCCATCCAAATAAACAAAACACTCAAAATTCTTGGGGTAACAATGGACACACACCTAATCTTCACAAAACACATTGAAAACATAACAACATCAGGAAATAGGAAACTAAACCTACTAAGAACCATAGCTAGCAAGGACATTAATAACAATAAACAAATATCCATCACCATCTACAAACAATACATCCGTCCAACACTAAATTACGCATCACCTATATTGCCCCCATTATTAACCCAGGGAAACATGAGAAAACTTAAAACCACCAAAAACAAGGCACTCAGAATTATAACAGGTTGCACAATTACAACCCCGCAGCAACACTTACATGTTGTTACCTGTGCTAGCGCACTCAAAACATATTCCCTTTACATCCACAAAGGATTTAATTGCACCAGCCACCTTCCTGCCATTCACAACTTTCCTAGTACACTCTGCATCATCCGTTCCCTTTTCGTCAAGCATATATCCTAAATATTTAAACTCAGACACTTGTTCCAGCTGCTCACCATCTAACATAACTTCACTCCGAAGACTGTCCTCACTCACAACCATAACCTTACTCTTATCTACGTTTACTTTCAAACCCCTTCTTTTACACACCCTGCCAAATCTCTCTACCAATCGTCTCAAACATTCTTCAGATACCAAATCATCCGCATATAATAGGTAGGGCGCCCTCCACTCTCTTCCATTATCCATCATTCTAACACCATCTCCTGCCACCCCCATCTCTAATTCTTTCATAACCTCATCGATAGAACACATCCCTGCCTCATTCCGCTATTAATACTAAACCCAATCAACTTTCGACTTTTCCATTTATCCTTACCACGCGTCACTATCGTGCATAACATTAACTTTGATTCCATGTTCAAGAAGCTACCACCAACACCATAATATAGTATATATAATATATAATTATATATATATATATATATATATATATATATTTATATATATAAATATATATATATATATTATATATATATATTATATATATATATGTGTGTGGTGTTTGTGTGTGTGTATGTGTGTGTGTGTGTGTGTGTGTGTGTGTGGGTGGTGGTGTGTGTGTGTGTGTGGTGTGTGTGTGTGTTGTGTGCGTATATATATAGAAGAAGTTAAATGGAATAAGGATGAAGAATGGGAGAGCCCCAGTTGGAAACTGATTGCCGCCAGATAGTATTTGGTGGAGGCGGATGTGGAAATGGATGCTGAGATCTGTTTAATGGTTTTTTGAAGGGAAGGAGAAGTAAAAAGGACTGCGAGTAAAGCTATAATATTACCCTATATTTAAGATTCGGGGACGATAGTAGTCGGATTCAACAACAATAGAAGAGGAATATTCCTTGCTTACGCCATGCATAGTTAAGCGGTATAATGAGAGAATATTGGAAAACGACTGGAGAGATTAGTGGATGAATAAACTAAACGTAGCGCACCATGGTTTTAGACCAGGACAGAGGAAACAACTGATATGAATTTTTCTAGCTTTGTAATATGAAATAATTGAGAAAAACTGGGAGTGGGCAAGAGATTTTCTGTATCATTTATCGATTTTGGAGAAAGGGCTTTTTGACACGGTGCCTGAAAAAAGCTGTGGGAAAACAATACATAATCCATACTACGGAATGACCGAAGTTAATTTGGGTAATAGAAGGAATGTATATACGGAATGAAAGTGCTGTTATAACATCAAATGGGGTTGAAGAGTGGTTGTTGATGTGAGAATGGGAGCTAGACAAGCGGTATGATCTCACCGTTGATTTTCGTCATGCATATGGATAAATGTATAAGAAGGATGGCGCTGGAGGAGGAAGAGAGGAGATGGCTATGGTATTTGCTGATGATATAGCGATGGTGAACGAAGGACAGGAGTCATCAAAGGGTGATGAACAAGATGGTCGAAGTGCTACGGGAATCGAGATGATGAGGATAAACAAGAGAGAAACAGAGGGTGACAAGATTTCGAGGGAGAGGGAAGATGTGAGATCTCCAGGTGGATGAGGTCCCCGTGTTGCGAGACACGGAAAGCTTCAGTTACCTGGTAGTGACGGTGAATTCGGGGGGGGGAAGAAAGATGACACGGGAGATCGAGGGGAAGATTGAGAAATTTTCGTAGAGGAATGGAGGCGCTGTAAATCCGTTATTGAAGGGAATAGGCATGTTGGCAAGGAAGGTGAGGTGCTTATTTATACCCCGATGTTGAGACCGATGCTGATGTATGAAGCGGAGGCGTGGACTCTGTCCACCAAAGCCAGAAGTTGGATGGAGGTGGCGAAGATGAGGGTATTAAAACTGATAGTCGGGGCAAGCAGAAGGGAGAGAAGAAGAAATGTGAAGGTTAGGCACGAGCTTGGAATAGAGCCCATTGATTGGTGGAAAACAACAGTTGGAGATATTACGGACATGGTTAAATAGAAGAAGGAAAGATGAGAGATACCCGGCAAAAAGTTATGCTAATAATACGTCCGGAGGAAGAAGACCAAAGTGGAAAAACCAAGAAAGAGGATGGGTGGTTGGAGTTTGCGGCGGGCTTGGTGTAGATGAGGAGAGGGACGAAAACCCCGAACAGGTGGAGAAAGAGGAGATGTTCTGAGACAGGACGGCATAGAGGGGCTTCGTAAATGACAGGCCACAGCCCTAATCTACTCGTTTGGTAAGAAGGTGATATATATATATAATATATATATATATATACCTATTTATATATATATATTAATATATATAATATATATATATATATATATATATATACTTTTATTATATATATATATAATATATATATTATTATAATAATATATATTATATATATATATATATATATAATATATATATCCTATATATTATATATATAATAATATATATTATATATATATATATATATATATAATTATATATTATATATTAATATATATAATATAATATTTATATTATATATATATTATCATATATATAATAATATATATTTTGCATATAATTTTTTTTTGTTTATATATTATATATATATATATATATAATATATATATATATATATATTATTTATATTATATATATTATAATATATATATATATATATATATTATAATTATATATATATATATATATATCTGCAAATTGATTAATATATTATATAAATATATATATATATATATATAAAATATATATAGTTTTATATATATATATATATATATATATATATAATATATATATATATATATATATATATATATATATATATCTGCAAATAAATATATATAATTTTATATATATATATTATATTTAGTTATATTAGTAATATATATTATATATATATATATAATATAATATATATATTATTTATATAATATAATAAATATATATATATATATATATAATTAGTATATATAGATATATAATTATATATATAATATATATTAAATATATATTATATATATAATATATAGTATATATAATATATAATATATATATATATATATATATATATATATAATATATATTTATATATATATATATTTATATATATATATATATATATATATATATATTATTATTATATTATATATTATATATATATATATAGATAATATATATATATATATATATATATATATATTAAAATGTATAATATATTTTATATATATAATTATATATATATATTATATATATTATATATTTATATATATAATAGTATATATTATATTTTTATATATTATAATATTATATATATATATATAAGGCTATATTATATATATATATATATTATATTAATATATATATATATATTATATATATTATATTATATATATATATAATATATATTATATATATATATAATTATTATATATATTATATATATATTCTGTGTACTCTGTTTGTTTATTTATTTATTTATTTATTTATATCACCTTTCCTGCATGACTGCAAGGTGGTGTTGGGTGGGGTGATAAATACTAAAATATCAACCACCATTCACGAAAAGAACAATATGGTAGAAGGGGGGTTTTCAGCCCTAGCCACCCAGAGGAAGAGATTTCTGAAAATTTCTTCATATGATCGACACGCTTGGAGCAAACGCGCTTACCTCCTAACAATTTAATAATTCCAAATTTCCGTCTTTTATTTAATTTTTATATTTAATTCCCTAAAATCACCAAAAGTAAATTGTGTTAAAAATTGTGGTAACTCATCCATTCCCAGATTTTGAAATTAAATTATTTAAATGAATAATAATTTGCATTTTAAAATCTACGCATCAAAAAATATATTTTCTTTTAGTTGTTTTTTGTTTACTTTTAACCAATAAGCATTCTCTTCTTCTGAAAAATATGGTGAGGGTTCCATTTTTCCCCTTTGTTTTTGGTAGTAGTTGTTGTTTTGTTGTTTTTCGGGTCGTACCGTGGAACCACTTCTAGAGTAGACCTTTTCGCATCTTCTTTTTAAAAATATAACTTCAGGCTTTTCCTTTCTTCTTTCCAATCTCTATTTCGTTCTGCTTTTCCATGTTTTTCGCTTCCCGCTGGTTTCCAGCTGCGTTCTCTACATTTTGACGACGGTTCGAATCATATATATTATATTATATATATATATTATATATATATATATATATATATATATATATATCTATATATAATATATATTATATTTATATATATTATATATATTATAATATATATATATATTATATATATATGTTATATATATATATATATATATTATATATATATATATAAATATTATATATATATATATATAATATATATATATATATATATATATAGTATTATATATATATTACTATATATATATAATATATATATATTATATTACGATATATATTATTATATATATGTTATTATATTTATATTATTATATATTATATATATATAGTTATATATATATATATATATATATATATATTATATAATATATTATATATATATATCTATATATATATATATATATATATATATATATATTTTTATTATTATATATGGGATAAAAAATTTAATAGCAAAGTTATACCTCATGCTTAGCTAAGGCCACAACTCACCACCACCCCAAACTCACAAACACACATAAACACATCTACACCTACACATACACACACACCTACATCTTCACCTATACACACACACAAAACAAACACACACACACAAACACACACACACACACACACACACACACACACACACACACACACACACAGCAGAAAGAATTTCATTTTTTACTAATTTTCATTTAAAACGTAGAAATTTTGTATTTAATTTTTTTTTTCCTAATTTTTAGTGAACAAGAAAGAAGGATTGGGGGGAGTCTACAGAGTTTGGGGGTAGAAAGGGGAGGGTATTGGCACGGAGGGTATTTTTTACTTAAAAGTTTTTAAAAAAAATTTGTATATTGTTTTTAAATTGAAAGTAAAAATAAAATTAAATTTTGGTGGAAAAAAAAAATCTTTAAAAAAATCGTGCCCAAAAAAAACCTTTACAACGAATTGGCGAGCATGACTAATGCTTCTGTTTTTTGCATGCCAACGATATATATATATATATATATATATATATATATATATATATATTATATATATTATATTATATATATTTATATATATATATATATATATAGTATATATATATATATATACTATATATATATATATATATATATATATATATATATTATAAATTTATATTTAGGAAATTTTTATATATATATATATATATATTTAGATATATATATATATATATATATATATATATATATAGTATATATTATATTATATATATATATATTATAATATTATATAATATATATATATATATATCGAGAACGTTATATCGATATTTCAGTATTTGAGTAACATAAGAAAGGCTTCAAACGTATCAATAGTTAGCTGCTAAACTTACAATGCCTAACCAAACTTAGCCTAACAGAACACTCCCAACTTATCAATAGCTGCTAACCTAAAAATATATAATAATACAACTCAACCCTACAAAACAGTGGTAACCTATACAACGCGGCTAACCTATCAATAGCTCATTAATCGATAGAAAATATTGATATCACTCGATATTTTGAGAAACATGCTTAAGGTATGCCATATTTTTGCAAAGAAATATTACTGATCTTTCAATAAAGATGAATTTACTTCAGTTTTTCATTTTATTTTTTTTATTTTATTTTTTTATTTTTTTTTTTTCGCTAAAATTTAAACTTTTGCCCAAGTCTCTTAGCAACAGTTTAACTAATTATTATCGCTACACCCTTAAATGTGTTCAAATATACATACAACATTAATCGAATTCGGCTGTCGTTGAGTGTGGGTGTCATAAGAACAGATGAGAAACAAAAATGAGAAGCAGAAGAATGAGCCAAGAAATTTTTCAGAAGAAACATCAAGATTTGGAATGGGAAAAATCGGAAAGATAGAGAGGACTAATGAGGATCCGACAAATTTTCTGAGCAAATCCTTTCTGAAGTATTCTTATGATCAGTCTGGTAGCCTCTGATATAATGATATTCAAGTAGGAAAAACATTATGCAAAAATTACTATTTAAATATTTTCAAACTTAAACTTGTTTTTCAGAAATAAATATAAAACTAAAATAAATTATTACATACAAGCTTAAATGTGAGACCCAAAAGTTTTTGAAAGAGAGCACTTTTGGGTAAAATCATTATATTACAAAACTAAGGACCAGCTAGCTTGAAAAATTCATCAAAATGATTTAGTACATGGAGTCCTAATACTCTGCGACGTTCGGATTATAAACACACATATGTGTCTACAAAAAATCCTTTTAGACAGGTCTTTGTATTGCCATAAGCAATACATGCCGGTCCCCAAGCCCGGATAAAAGAGGAGGTTGCCTCTTTTTAATCAAAATAAAGGAAGAACATAAAAAATTACACAATAATGAAATGGTAAATTACTTCAAAATTTTGATTAAAAAGAGGGAATTTTCGGATCTTAGGCTGGCGGAGTCCCTTCTTATAAGAAAGCATAGACCGGACATCAATATAAAATATAACGAAATGTCCGATTACCTAAATATTTTTACATAGAAGAAAGAAAGGAAAAAAGACACAATCTAAATTATCAACTTCACATTTATTTTTCGTATATTTTAAATTTTAGTTTTAATCTTACTTATTATATTTGTAATAATTGTAATATTTTAAGTTTAATTTTTGCTTCTTTCATAAAATAAAGTCATATCCTTGAAAATGTCCACCGTGAGCGGACGAAAGCTTGGATCATTTCAGAAGGCAATTATTTTGTTTTATTCAAGAATTGTCCTAAAGAAAATTAATGAAAATGTTAGGAAGGTTTTTAGGAATTTAGAAAAGTCTTGCAAAAATTATATTAAGACAAATGCTGATTTATTATTTCTAATATTATTATTATTATTATTGTTATTATTATTATTATTATTATTATTATTATTATTATTATAACACACACACACACACACACACACACACACACACACACACACACACACACACACACACACACAATAATAATAATAATAATAATAATAATAATAATAATAATAATAATAATAATAATAATAATAATAATAAATAATAATAATAATAATAATAATAATAATAATAATAATTTAATAATAATAATAATAATAATAATAATAATAATAATAATAATAATAATAATAATAATAATAATAATAATAATCTAATTCTCACACACACACTCACACACACACACATAATAATAATAATAATAATAATAATAATAATAATAATAATAATAATATTATTATTATTATTATTATTATTATTATTATTATTATTATTATTATTATTATTATTATTATTATTATTATTATTATTATTATTATTATTATTATTATTATTATTATTATTATTATTATTATTATTATATTATAATTATAATAATAATAATAATAATATTATTATTATTATTATTATTATTATTATTATTATTATTATTTTTATTATTATTATTATTATTATTATTATTATTGTTATTATTATTATTATTATTATTATTATTATTATTATTATTATTATTATTATTATTATTATTATTATTATTATTAATATTATTATTATTATTATTAAATATAGATGTTTTGATATTAATATAAACAAATCTTAATATAAATTATTAGTAAAGATAATAATATTACCGATATTCAAATCAGTGTAAAAAGAATAAATAAATAAATAAATAAATAAATAAATAAAATGTAAATATTTATTTTTTATTTACATATTTTGAAAAATAAAAGAAAAAGAATTCGATGAGTCATCATTTTTTAAAAAAATTAAATTCACTTTGTTCATGCTTAATAAAATGGGTACGTACTACGTAACCTACTTTTGAGAATTAACCCCCTCCCCCCTGCCCCCCTACCCCAAGGAAAATGTTTGAAAACAGAAGTAAATTGAAGTAACAGACAGACAAATCAAATCCAATATATTCAATATTTGATTTTATTCATGGCATTATAACAGATTTATGTGGGGGTTTGGGGGAGGTTTAAGCCGAGGGAGGAAGGGAGGGATCAGCGTTCAGGGGAAAGTTATACAGGCTGAATTAATTTTATTAAGAAAACTAAACTAAAATATTATGTAAGTTATCCTAACCTAACATAATCTATCTTAATCCAACCCCAACCTAACGAACACTTCAAAAAATATCACAAATGAAGAAATTATTTATATGTTACATACATAATTATATACTATATATAAAATTATATATCATTTTCTATTTAGAAAATAATCTGTAAAAACTACTTTTTAATATACGTAATACGTCTTTTTCTGTGTTGTAAATTTTATATGACAAAGTTCAACAAATTTTTCACTCATATCCTAATTAGAAATCTGGTGATGCTACTTTTATGCATAAATTATAGCTGCGTTTCCAGAAGCCCGAGTGCAGCCCGAGTGCAAAATCGACTCGAAACGCTTTGAATTGAAAAAAATTACATTAACCAATTAGAGAACAGGAAATTTGAGTACCTGGAAACGGCCGAGCGCGCCCGTCGGATCAGCTGACAATTGTAAACAATACTCTTATACTTATATGTATCTATTTTATGAAATGATACGACTATATTTAGTATCCTTAATATAAAAGTTAACTAAAATATTAAAAAAATTTGGCAAGCCATTTCCGACACATGTTTTGTAAAAAGATTTGTTTGTAAACAAAGTATTCTTCCGCGCAGCCCGCTCGTTTATTAATTCCCGAAATCGAGGATTTAACAACGGGTGCCTGACTGTGACGTTTACGTGACGTAGAAGTGCGCAAACGGGCTCTGGAAACGATGCATGTGCGCCTGTGTGCCCGCCCGGGCTGCAGTCGGGTTTCTGGAAACGCAGCTATTGCTTCAACATCATAAGCCAATATAAGTCTATAGATTTAAAAATAATAATAATAATAAAACAAACATGATAGTAAGTATGTTATTAATATGAAATTTGGAGACTTCACAACCTTTTTCAGCTTCATTTTCGAACTTTTTTTTTACGTTTCCTTCTTTGCAGATCATTTCGAACATTTCACATAAGTTTCATGAAAATCGGATTCTGTCAGTCTGTCACCTCAATTCATAACTTCCACAGCCAAATGTTATAAATGTGAAATTTATAGGCGTAGTATTTCTTATTTAGCATCTTTAAAAGCAATGTTTGCCACTTCAAATTAGTAAATACATTATTACCTGATCTTGTAAAAAAAATTAAGAGAGAGAGAGAGAGAGAGAGAGAGAGAGAGAGAGAGAGAGAGAGAGAGAGAGAGAGAGAGAGAGAGAGAGAGAGAGAGAGAGAGAGAGAGAGAGAGAGAGAGAGAGAGAGAGAGAGAGAGAGAGAGAGAGAGAGAGAGAGAGAGAGAGAGAGAGAGATTCTAAGATAATTTCCCTGCTAAAATGTTGAAAACTGATTTTTCGACATCCATTTTATTATTTCACTCTTTTTATTAATTATTTTACATAGGCCATTTAATTAATTATAATTTAATTTTTATAATTTTCCTTTAATTAATAATTAAATTTAATAAGTGGTAAGTTGTAAATTTGGATTTTTTACTCTCATACCTTACAGTAGTTATGGGTGATTCATGATATCCACAATCCGCAAACATAACAGCATTATCATCCTCGGATGGTGATATGGATATTGAAAATGACACGGAATCGGATATCTGGTCCACCTCTAACATCCGGTATAACGAAGGTTTGCTAGAAGATCTGCAATCTACAAACTTAACAAAGAATTCCTAAGCAGGATGAATAATAATAATAATAATAATAATATTAATAATAATAATAATAATAATAATAATAATAATAATAATAATAATAATAATAATAATAATAATAATAATAATAATAAATAATAATAATAATAATAATAATAATAATAATAATAATAATAATAATAATAATAATAATAATATAATAATAATAATAATAATAATAATAATAATAATAATAATAATAATAATAATAATAATAATAATAATAATAATAATAATAATAATAATAATAATAATAATAATAATAATAATAATAATAATAATAATAATTAATTTTAATGTCATTCAACCATGCTGTTTCTATGCAACATTTATGAAAGGGCAAAAATGATGGAAAAAAAATTGTCCACTAACAGATAAAGAGAGTAATGAAAACTGATAATAATTCCAGCGTTAGCTTTATCAGTGATCGTCTTTGTAGTTTCTTGTTATGTTATATTGCGTCACAAGCTTCGTGGTCAGATACAAAAACAAGAAAGGAATCTCTGCACAAGTCTGTGACTTTACGAAAACGGTGATATCTGACATTCATTTGTATTTGCCAGTGATATCAAAATTCTGTTTCTATGGACAAAATTATGAAATGGGTAAAACAAGGCTGATAACTCAACAGAAAAGATGGAGAAAAATAATTTTTTAGGCATATTACAACAGCAGATTCCAGTTCAACCATTCGTCTTTATTCTTTATATTGGGTAAATGTGGACTGATTGAGAATTCGAAGAGAGAGAGAGAGAGAGAGAGAGAGAGAGAGAGAGAGAGAGAGAGAGAGAGAGAGAGAGAGAGAGAGAGTGTATGTGTGTTCTATTAACATTTTTGCTACTACTACTAATAATAATAATAATAATAATAATAATAATAATAATAATAATAATAATAATAATAATAATAATAATAATAATAATAATAATAATAATAATAATAATAATAATAATAATAATAATAATAATAATAATAATAATAATTCAATTCAATTCAAAAGTTTTATTCAAAATAAAAAAATTACAATTTAAGCAATCAATAACAATGATCACGTACAGTTTTATATTATATTGTCCAATATTTTACAATTTCAATATACCAATAAATTATATAAAACAGAAAGTAATTTCCCTACTATCTAAAATGAGGCTACTAATTGCAACACAGTGTTATATCCTTTGAGACCCGAAATAATAATAATAATAATAATAATATAGAAATTCTATGTCAGCTTTTGTTTTAATATAAGTTTTACTTTTAACTTCCAATTCTCTGAATAATTTCTTCTGATTTTCATTTAATTTTCTTAATACTAGTCTAGAAAATAGTTTGCAAAGAAAGTAAGAGGCATATTTAAATTTATTAGTTTCTGACCGGTTTCGTCCGTAAACGTCGGACATCTTCAGAGTTTCGATTCTAACATTTGAATGAATTATATAATAAAAGATTTAAAAAATTAAAATTAAAAATTAGATTTTAGATTTTAGTATTTCATATTATATTTAATTTAAGTGACAATACGTTGAACTTTATGTTAATGTCTGGTTTTAGATGTTTTATGTAGTAAGCCTCAGCTATTTTCAGTTTTTGAGCTTCGCATGAGGAGTGTAAAATTTTGAATGACTGTGAGATATCAGGTATAGTTGTTTTGTTATGTTCAGTGAATAAATGTTCGTATATTTTACTAGGTTTAAAGCGGTGCTGGTATGCCCTATCTGTTAATCTATTAGTCGTGTAACCAATATACGTCGACGTACAGTCAGACTCGGGACATGTGAATTGGTACACGACATGGTGATTAACTGAAAGGGTATCCTTAGTAGAGAAGCAGGAAGAAAGTTTTCTTGTTTTGTGGTATAGTTTAACTGTGATTTTTGTGTTACTTGTAGATTTAATGTGGGTGTTAATAATGCCGCGTAGACATTTTTCCTCTTTATCAAAGTCTTTTGCATTGGAAGTTTTAAAATAAAATTTAATGCTTTCAGAGATATTATTCGTATTGTCCTGTTTTTTATAGAGTTTGTTGATGGTTTTGTTAATTATTTTTTCCGTTAAATTTAAAGGGTGGTT
>JABUQX010020764.1:72500-85000 GCA_015478945.1 Trachelipus rathkii
ATTATTATTATTATTATTATTATTATTATTATTATCCTAGTTTCAATTCATCCAGTTCGTTAATATCTTTCTTGTTGGTTCTAATATGGCGAGGGATATGCAGGTATTATCATATTTTTTAAGCATAATTATGTCTTTAATTTCTAGCTTATATTCATATTTCAATTATTTACAAATTAAATGCAATTTTATTAATAATAAAAATAATTTAATGTTTTTTTGTACGATTATTATGTTTGATTTTAAACATAAAAACATTAAATTAATATATGTAAATAAAACTTTTAATATATTCAAATCGTTTGATATAAAATAATATGTAGTTATAAATATTTAAATGTGAAGCTCAGTTTATATAAATTTAAATTTATGGCAAAAGGAATAGGAAATAAAAGTATTTTTCGATAATAGCATAGAAATCAAATAAACATACATATGCATACGTATATTTCAACATAACATACATATATTTCATACACATTAACATACCATAAAAATGGGTGTATAAGAGTATGAATGATACTAATATAATCTTGACGCCCTTAGCATTTTTCTCTTCTACTTGGCGCGTGCTCTATCGCTCCCTCTCAATATACGTAACAACGAACATTATTAATAAAATCAGCTGTGCCCGATACACACCTTGCACAGGTAAAGAACACCTGCTCTCATTATGCCATGTGTATACAGCTGTTTCGAGGTGTATACCCACACTCCCACTGATATACCCCCAATTCCCTTATGTTTCTATTTTTTACCCTCCCTCACCGACTACTCCAGCCTCAATTACTCTCCCCGTAAAGTTGTCGAGTCGCGTTTGATTCGGCCCGGCCCGTATACCTCAAATCATTACATATGCAGAAACTTCTTCGATTCATGTTAATAAGTTTATTCATATATATATATATATATATATATATATATATATATATATATATATATATATATATATATATATATATATATATATATATATATATATATATATATATATAAATTATATATATAAATAAGTTAATATATATATATATATATATATATATATATATATATATATATATAGGGGAAAGTAGGGTAATGACGCTCAGGTGGGTAATCCCGCTAACCCAAGTTTTTCCTGAAACGCTTGAAATTACACTATGGTATCAGTGTTGCCATATCGTGTGCATCAATATAAGACGCCAGTAGTCGACTGACCGCAGGCGAAAGAGTACTTTGATTGTGATGTTCAAATTTATTATTTTTCACTTTTTCATATAAAATTGGAAGTCTCTATGATAAAAGGTAACAATTTTTACGTTTTAATTTAGAACTTTTTATTATTATTTATATCATCTACATGCATTTAGTATTTAATTCACATATTTAGTTTTTTGAAAATGCTTTTGTGTGCCATAAAGTAATCCAAAAAATATCAAACATGTCGAAGGGGGGTAATGGCGTTTGGGTGAGCGGAATTACCCCAAATAATATATATATATATATATATATATATATATATATATATATATATATATATATATATACCCTACCTGTGTATATATATATATTCTATATAACTATGTATATATATATATATATATATATATATATATATATGCACACTATCAACGGATGCCAAGAAGAATGGAACGATGTACATCAAAGGCTTCGTGGACAGTAGCAACAATGCAGGCAGCAATGAATGCAGTAGCTTCAGGAACATCGATTAGAAATGCCTCAAAGGAATATAACATTCCCTTTAGTTCAAATTAAGGATAGAATTAAGGCAGGATCGTGCTATGCACCATCCTATTGCCTCCAATAAACAATTTACACTCTGCGCGCCATTACCCTACCATGTGAACGCTATTGCCCTCCATGTTCGGGTAATACCGCTCAAGGACTAATTCAATAAACTCGTTAATATTTTTTGGGAATTTAGTTTTAAATTTTGAATTGCTGCTACTTGTTCTCAATTCATTTAAGATTATCTTCGATAATAAAGTTTTAATTTTTCTTTAAATTTAAGTTTGTTATTTAATTTTTCCCTTAGGTGCACGCCATATATATATATATATATATATATATATATATATATATATCTTATATATATATATATATATATATATATATATATATATATATATATATACTATATATCTTCATATATATATATATATATATACTTATATATATTAACAGCATGTAAAACTACTCTTACTGCCAAATGCTTCATTATTAAACTTTTTTATAGTCTTTATAGTCTTGCTATGGGGTTGAAGCAATATTTAATCATTTTTCCACCACTCATAGTTCGTGGTTTAAGGGAGCAAATATGTTTGTGTGCCATGCATTTGTATCGTGATTTCCGATGGGTCTTTTTAAAAACTTTTTTCAAATTAAAAACATTTTGGCAAAAAATATTATGAAAGTCACATTTTGACGGATTTTTTTTTAAATCGAAGAAAGGCGTTAGGATCAATAAAGAAGGTAATATATATATATATATATATAGATATATATATATATATATATATATATATATATATATATATATATATATATATATATATATATATATATATATATATATATATATATATATACATATATATATATATATATATATATATATATATATATACATATATATATATAAATATATATATATATATATATATATATATATATATATATATATATATATCTTCTATATACTTATATATATATATATATATATATATATATATATATATATATATATATATATATATATATATATATATGTGTTTGTGGAGTGGTTTCTGTATATATATATATACCTGCTATATATATATATATATATATATATAACTATATTATATATACTACTATATATATATATATATATATATATATATATATTTATGCGGATGATTTGGTTTTGTGTGGTGAATCTGAAGATAGTTTGAGAGGAATGATAGAGAGATTTGGCAGGGTGTGTAAAAGGAGGGTTTGAAAGCGTAGATAGAAGTAAGGTTATGGTTGTGGGTGAGGACAGCCCCTCAGTAATTGGTATGTTTAGATGGTGAGCCATGGAACAAGTCTGAGTTTAAATATTTAGGATATATGTGTTGAGGATGAAAAGGGAACGGATGATGTAGAGTGTAGTAGGAAAGTTGTGAATGGTAGGAAGGTAGCTGGTGTAATTAAATCCTTGGTGGATGTAAAGGGACTAAGTCTTGAGTGAGCTAGGGTCTTACATGGGGGTATGTTGTTACCTGTGTTAATGTATAGTAGTGATACTATGGTCTGGAATAAGAGGTATAGATCTAAGTTGAACGTGTTCAGATGGACAATCTTAGGGGCGTGTTAGGTATGAGAGAAGAATTGATAAACTAGAATGAACGAACATTAGAGAGGTGTGTGGTGTGAAGAAAGGGGTAAATGAGAGAATAAATGAAAGTACGTTGAGATTTTTTGGTCGTATGGAAATTATGATGATAGTTGGTTGGTTAAGCGGATGTATAGTGGTGAGTGTGCTGGGAATCGACCGGCTGGGACACGGAAGAAAAAGTGGATTGAATCAGTAAAGAAATGCCTGGAGGAGAGAAATGTGAGTTTGGCAGAGGCGAGAATAAGGTGCATATAAGAGAGAATGGCGAGATTTTGTAGAAGGAAGTATGCGTTGTTTGGCCCACCTGGACCAAGGGATGAACCCGTGAAGCTCTAGGGTGGATTTTATAACTGCGACGAGTTCTCACTAAAAGGTATAAAAGGGGCGGCAAGGGTGGGCTTTCTTTTCGACTTGCGTCATTTTCTTCTACTACTTATCTGTTTCCGGTGCATTTAAGCACCTTACCCCCAGTCTGGGGGAAAGATGGTGGGTGATAATGATATAAATATATATATATATATATATGCATATATATATATATATATATATATATATATATATATATATATATATATATATATATATATATATATATATATATATATATTCTATAAATAGATATTTATATTATAAAAAAATATATACATATATATATATATATATATATATATATACTACTCTTCAAAATATATATATATATATGGGGTATATATTGATAATGATATTATATATATATATATATATATATATATATATATTATGGTGAGAAGAGCTTAGCATCTGAAATAAAAACCACCATAGTTTATAGAAGCAAATCCCACATACCATTAAAATTCAAAGGCTGACATGTCCTACAGTTCCGGGACACTGTTTCATTGTATGAAAGTGATATAGAAGGAAGAGGATCCCAGACTTTATAAGTAAATCACATGTTAGATTGAGCATAGCGGTTAAGAATGGGGCTAGATTGTTGGTAAGAGAAAGGATGAGATTATGGGGAAAGACGTGTCTGATACGAATTCTCCTCCAGAGGAGGAGATATGCGACCCTAGAGTTCAGAAGAGCAGTGTCCTATGTAATGGCTATAATATAACTAGAATAATGCAACAAAAAGGGGATTGAGATTGAAAAGAGAGTCATTGAAAGGGGGAAAGTTGATAAGGCGAAAAAGTTCTAGACTGACTCGAACGTCTTTTCAAAAAAAACTTTCTATGTTTGGAGCCACCATAGGTATGTAATGCACACTCCTTACAAGGACTTATGAGATCCCTGTACAAAGAAAGCAACTGGAAAGGCGTAAGGAAATTCCGAAAGTGACTCAGGACACCAATTCTTTTAGGAACTTGTTTAGTATAGAAATAATGCGATCATTCCAGGCACTGACGCTAACAGGATTTTTTTTTAGGGGGTCGAGGTGTAGGCGGGGGGGGATGAGTTCTCCAGAGTACCGATTTTTTTCTGTTTTTTACCAATTTTTCATTGATTTTATTGGAAAGTTTTGATAAAATTTTTAATTTCATAAAAATTGGGGGGGGCTGGGGCTGGGGCTGGGGCTGGGGCTGTTGGTTCTCAGCCCCCCGACCGACTGCGTACGCCACCTCTTCCAAGAAAGGTCACGATAAGTAGAAACACCAAATATGTTAATGACGGACGAAGGTTTGAATTGAGCATCTTCAAAGACGTTATAGTTCCGTGGAAGATTTTATTAAGAAGATAAATAGAAAACTGAGTTTTTGAGGGATTGAAGATGATCATGTAATCTATGCACCATTAAGATATATCAGAAGGACCGGAGGTCCCTTCAAGGACACTCTTGATGATGAAATAATAGATAGATCATTAATGGAAAGTAAAAGAAATATCGATATTAAACAGGGTCTCGAGAAGCACCTCCATTAATAATAATAATAATAATAATAATAATAATAATAATAATAATAATAATAATAATAATAATAATAATATAATAATAATAATAATAATAATAATAATAATAATAATAATAATATTAATAATAAAAATAACAATAATAATAATAATAATAATAATAATAATAATAATAATAATAATAATAATAATAATAATAATAATAATAATAATAATAATAATAATAATAATAATATACTATCAGAGAGAATGTTACAGAAAGAAAGATATATTCCGAAAGAGGAAAGTTAAGAATTAAAATGTATGCCAAACTTGATTGAGAACTTTATAATATATATATATATATATATATATATATATATATATATATATATATATATATATATATATATATATATATATATATATATATATATATATATATATATATATATATATTTTATATATATATATATATATAACGAAGACGTCGTCCAATCTATGATACATTGGGTTGGGATGTCTATCACACTTGTGCTCTATGGTTTTCCTTTTTTGTTTTTTAATTTCCTCCAAATATGGAGTATTTCCATCCTTCTTGTCAACCTGAAATCTCTGAATGATAATTGACATTCTTGGACGAGACTTAACACCCGCATCTTAAACCATTTTATATTATTTTTTTCTAGATATTTTACATTTATTTATATAAAAACGCCCGGTAGCTCAGTGGTAGAGCACTCGCCAAACAAAGCGAGGGTTCCAGGTTCGCAACTGGTCGGGTGGGAGAATGTGAGCTATTCTCTCCTTGGGCTTGGCTTCGTCCTGCTCGGACATTGAGTGGAACCCCCTCCTTGATTAGGAATCTGCCGC
The DNA here is from genome assembly GCA_015478945.1 of Trachelipus rathkii. Lineage (NCBI taxonomy): Eukaryota > Metazoa > Arthropoda > Malacostraca > Isopoda > Trachelipodidae > Trachelipus > Trachelipus rathkii. The sequence continues at coordinate 78,598 of JABUQX010020764.1, forward strand.
GTGAGATTGTTTTATTTAATATATATATATATATATATATATATATATATATATATATATATATATATATATATATATATATATATATATATATATATATATATATATATTTCATTAGAGATAGTGTTACTAATAATAATATATATATATGATTGTGGGTGGAAGGGGTGGGAGGAAATGAAGATGAGTTGAGGGAAAGAATGAAAAATATTTTAAAAAATGTTGGTGCACTTTACCCAATACTAAAGAAGAGAGAAATACCTACGTAGTGAAAATGATAATATATAAAATGGTATTGAGACCGTTACTGATATATGGGGCTGAATGTTGGGCCCTAAATACAGTACAGAAGCGAAGGATAGATGCAGCTGAGATGAGGGTACTGAGGTTGATAAAGGGGGTTACCCTGAGTGATAGAAAAAGAATTAAGTGATGACATAAAGAGAGAATTGCGAATCGACTCGGTGAACGAAGAAATACAAAAGAAGCAGCTAAGATAGTATGTACATGTGAAAAGAATGGAGGAGAGAGCGGGACCGAAAAGAATATGGAGGTCGTCTGGACGAAGACCGTCGGGAAGACCTAGAAAAAGATGGATGGAAGCGGTGAGCGACAGAGGAACAACGATGGAAGAGGTGGAAGAGAACAGAATTTACGAAGAAAGGGACCTCTAGAGCGTTCTGTAGAGGCGTCACCTGACGGATTAGGAAAATTCTACATTGTAAAAGGATGGTATATATATATATATATATATATATATATATATATATATATATATATATATATATATATATATATATATAATTTTTTATATACTACTACTACATATTTCTCTTTATATATATATATATATATATATATATATATATATATATATACATATATATATATATATATATATATATATATATACAATATACTTATATATATGTATATATATATATATATATATATATATATATATATATATATATATATATATATATATATATATATATATACGTGTATATAAAGCTTAATACGTTTGATCATCTTTTTTTCCTTTTGTGTAAAATAATAATATTTTCTATTATCCACTTCGCAATCTACAGAGTTGGCAAACACTTCTCTCTTGTGCCCGGTGGGTCTGCTCTTAACATCATCAATTTGTGTAAAACTATCATCCTTCTTCTTATTTCCTGTCTGTTGAACATCAACCCTCCTCCACTGTAAATGACGAAGCTCAAGAATTAAAGGTCTTATACATAGGAATTGTACGTTGTTAGCTTTAAATATCTCATAGTTTAATTTTCTTGTAAAAACCGTTGTTGTGATAGGTTTCGGGTTCGGTTGGGCTACGCAACGAGTGCGGTGCTGTGCTGTGCGTAGTGCGTTCATTTTGGTGCGTCACGGAACACAACTCGTGTTTCCCTGTGCGTTGCCCATTCAAGCATAGAGGTACGGTTCGGTGCGGTGTTAAAAATTGACTTTTGGTGTGGTGTGGTGTGGTGCGGTGCGAAAAAAAAGACTTTTGGTGCAGTGCGGTGCATAAAAATTACTTTTGGTGCATTGCGTTGCGAAAAAATTTAATTTTGGTGCAGTGCGGTAAGAAAAAAATTACATTTGGTGCAGAGCAGTACGAAAAACAATTATTTTTTGTGCATCGGTGCTGTTTGGTGTGCAAAATTGCGATGCTAGGTCAACTTTAGTTTGAAGTAATGATGCTTGTTAAAGTAAGTAGTTCTTAATTATTATTTTCGACATTTTTTATTCCGAGATTTCAACTCTTTTCAATAATTTTCGAATAAATTTAATAGTGCTCTTCGCTAATCTCCTAACTGACAAATTCAAGTATTAAGTTGCCAAAATTTAACAAATGGTTCCCTGCTTTGTCACAAGAATTAACCACCGGCTCGCTTTACGTTAAAAGTCTTCACTTCCGGTTCCACGAACAGGCTACGAAACCGACCCCTGTTCACTATATATATATATATATATATATATATATATATATATATATATATATATATACATATGTGTGTGTTACATGTGTTTTTATATATAATAATAACATATATATATATATATAACAACATAATATATATATATAACAACTTATATATATATATACTAATATATATATATATATAAATATATATATATATATATATATATATATATATATATATATATATATATATATATATATATATATATATATATATATATATATATATATATATATATATATATATATATATATATATATATATATATATATATATATATATATATATATAGCCTATATTACACTCGTGTGTGCGTACGTACATGTGTTTATTAATACGTAACAATATATACTTTATTATATATTAATTACGGTTAACAACCCGAAACGTCATCGCGAATATATCTCTACCAAATTTACGGTAAAGAAAATACGGCTTTGGGTGGAGCTGTGCTGAAAGACGGAGCGATGCCATTTTTATTCAGTTAAATTATCATATTGAGAAAGAAGAGCTTAGTTCCTAATAATCATAATAATAATAATAATAATAATAATAATAATAATAATAATAATAATAATAATAATAATAATAATAATATAATAATAATAATAATAATAATAATAATAATGGCGATAATAATAATAATAATAATAATAATAATAATAATAATAATAATAATAATAATAATAATAATAATAATAATAATAATAATAATAATAATAATAAATAATCAGTCAATATAAAGGTTACAGGTTTTATTTATCACTGAAATAACAAACTTTAAAAATCTTGTTTGAACTAATAATAATAATAATAATAATAATAATAATAATAATAATAACAATAATAATAATAATAATAATAATAATAATAATAATAATAATAATAATAATAATAATAATAATAATAATAATAATAATAATAATAATAATAATAATAATAATAATAATTTTACTATTAATTTTAATAATAATAATAATAATAATAATAATAATAATAATAATAATAATAATAATAATAATAATAATAATAATAATAATAATAATAATAATAATAATAATAATAATAATAATAATAATAATAATAAATTTGCTAGCTTTATTAATAAATTAAAACAAGACGATCGGATCGTTTAAATTATGCAGAATTTTTAATGATTTGAATAAATTTGAACACATTTTTTTTTTAATTTAAAATAAAATAAGGAAAGAAATGATATACAGAAAAGAACACATATGTATTAATTATTAACTTCACACCTTCTTACTTTAACCATACTTAATAAAACTCATGATAACCTTGCCTCCCTAGCCCTACCGCGATGGTAGGCCGTATACCTAACGCTACCGCGATAGTAGGTCGTATTTATTAATTTTCTTTTTAGCGAGTAAAATATTTTCGTATAAATTATCTGTGAAGCTCAAAAGTTTAATTTTTATTTATTTTTTTTTTTGTATCCGAATGCTTTTTATTGACTCGAATGTCTGAAAAATTAAAAAGAACCGAAAGAAATATGAAATAATAATAATAATAATAATAATAATAATAATAATAATAATAATAATAATAATAATAATAATAATAATAATAATAATAATAATAATAATAATAATAATAAAAATAATAATAATAATAATAATAATAATATTAATAATAATAATAAATTGTTTAATTTTTTAATTGTGTCGATTGTGTTTTCAAAATGTTGTCAGTATTTGTGTCGGCAATTATGTTAAAAAATTAATGATAGTGTTTTTTTCATGTGTTTATAATTATGTCATTAAGTCACTTATTTTCATTAATATTAGTAAAATAATTGACGTTTGTCAAGTTTAACTTGTTAAAAACTCGACTGCAAAATATAAAATACTATTTTGTTTGATATAAATTTTTAAAGTTATCCACCACTCACTGATTAGGGGGGACACGGGGGCAGGTCACTCCCTTAGACAGAGGTTTCTTTGCCATGCATTGATATACCAAAATTTAATACACCAAGTATTAAATATAAGGAACATAATTTTTAGTTATTTATATTTAATAAATTATGTGGTGAAAGGTATAGACGATAAAAATTATGAAGATCACTTATGAAATTATATGGAATTTAACTCCTCAGTAAATCGAACCAGCAGTTACTCCTATTTAAACTTATTAAACTCGAACATTTTTAAAGCTATTTTTATTTTACAAATGATAGTAATAAAATGTATAGACGATATTGTGAAGAAACATCACTTACGCAATTGCATAGAAATTTAGCTCCTACATGAATTGATCCAATAAATGTTGCGGCATTTTTTGCTTAATCATTTCCAAGGGTGCAAATCTTTATCTTCCTGTAAATGTTTTTTTTTTTTTTTTTTTTTTTTTTTTGCTATTTAGGTCGTTAAACAACTCCTTCGGCTATAATTTTTGATTAAGTAGAAAATTTTTTCGGTAATTACCTGACAGTATTTAAGAAACTTGAGAAGTACTCGGCTCATTATTATAATGACGCGTCGGTTTTATATGTATAGTGAGATACATATTTGGGGAAAATTGACAAATTTTTGGATCATTATTATCTAAAAGAAAACTATTAATATTATTTAAAATAAGAAGCATATTTAATATGTATTGCGAGAGGAGTGCCACCCTCTGAACTCCTTTCTGTTCTATGGTCAATATATATATATATATATATATATATATATACAGTAAGAAAAGAGTAGTATATATATATATATATATATATATATATATATATAGTGTATATATATTATATATGATATATATAGTATATCATTATCATCATCTTCAATAATATCCACCTTCTCCCCCCAAGACTGGGGGTAAGGTGCGTGATATGCACCGGAAACAGAAAAGTAGTAGTAGAATATGACAGAAGTCGAAAAGAAAACCCAGCCTTACCGCCCCCTTTATACCTTATAGTGAGAACTCGTAGCAGTCAGAAAATCCGCCCTAGAGCTTCACGGGACCGCGACGGACCCTCACTATGTCATCTCATCAATGTGGGGTTCATCCCCTTTGGCCCAGGTGAGCCACAACCATACCCTCACAAAAACCCTTTCGCCATTGTACTCACCTCTATTACGCACCTCTCTTCTCGCCTCTGCCAAACTCAAATTTCTCTCCTTCAGGCATTCCTTTACTGACTCAATCCACTTTTTTCTTTCGGTCTCTCAGCCGGTCGATTCCCAACACACTCACCACTATACATCCGCTTAACCAACCGGCTATCATCCATCCTTTCCACTTGACCAAACCATCTCAACATACTCTCATTTATTCTCTCATTTATCCCTTTCTTCACACCACACAACTACGTTCATTCCTCTTTTTTATCAATTCTTCTCACACATAACACGCCCTTAAGATTCTCTATCTGACCACATTGTACTTTATATCTATGCCTCTTATTCCAGACCATACTCTCACTACCATACATTAACACAGGTAACAACATACCCTCATGTAAGACCCTAGCGCACTCAAGACTTAGTCCCTTTACATCCACCAACGATTTAATTTCACCAGCCACCTTCCTGCCATTCACAACTTTCCTACTACACTCTGCATCATCCGTTCCCTTTTCATCCAACATATATCCTAAATATTTAAACCCAGACACTTGTTCCAGCTGCTCACCATCTAACATAACTTCACACCGAGGACTGTCCTCACTCACAACCATAACCTTACTCTTATCTACGTTTACTTTGAAACCCCTCCTTTTACACACCCTGCCAAATCTCTCTACCAATCCTCTCAAACTCTCTTCAGATTCGCCATACAAAACCAAATCATCCGCATATAATATATATATATAATATATATATATATATATATATATATATATATATATATATATATATATATATATATATATATATATATATATATATATAATGATTTAGGGAAGAATGATGTGGGCTTCATCTAAATTATTTATACAGCAAATTCATCAGCGCGGGCCCTCCAAATTTCTATATTAAATTTCTACATAATTTTCTTTTTTTTTTTTTAAATCGTGCACATACGCGATATTCAATCTAGTTTTCCTTGATAATAAAAAAGAAGAATAAAATCAACGACAATAATTTTTAGAGAGTATCAAATTTAACGATCTAATAGACGACTCTTAAAACAAACTCCAATTTATTCATCAGTATTACCTTATTACCGTTCACCGCGTCTTAATATTTTATCTACTAAATTATTGGATAGGATAAATTACGATTACGAATCTAGGGAACTTTCTCTCATTACATGTGCCGTCAATCATTAACTAATTTGTTACGCATAGGAGCAAGTGTAACAGCAAAATTACCGTAATATATATATATATATATATATAAATATATATATATATATATATATATATATATATATATATATATATATATATATAT
>JABUQX010020764.1:90000-133736 GCA_015478945.1 Trachelipus rathkii
TATTTATATTTATATATATAATATATTATAATTAACTATATATATATATATAGTAATAAATCGAAGTTTTAGTTGTGAAATGGAATGCTATTCACTGCACATCAACATCTTGTCTACGGGAACCCCCCCGATCGTGAGTGTGGAAAAATATTAAAATATTGCTACATCATAAGTTTCTATAAGCTTATATATAAAAAAATAAAACCATCTGCAATTAAGTAAGGTTTTAAATATGAAATTTGGAGACCTCATAACTTTTCCAAACTCATTTCTGTTTTTTTAAGGCTTTCTTCTTTACAGATCATTCAAACATTTCTTGATAAGTTTCAGAAATCGGTGCAAAATCGGTTTATAGACAGTTGCAAGTGAAATTAGGAAACCTGTTATATCATATTTAGCATCCTTAAAGACATTTTTTTTACCACTGAAAATTAATAAATACATCATTTTCTAACGATTAGTTAAAAAAAAAAAAAAAAAAAAAAATCTTTATTAAAACTAACGGCCAAAGTTTTTTTTCCATGCACTTTAAATTTTTTCCATTTAAAAAAATTGAACACTGCAGTGAAAAATCTATTAAGCTATTAAATCTATTATTTTGTATATATATATATTATATATATATATATATATATATATTATATATGATATATATACTATTATCTATATAATTATATATATTAATATAAATATATATATAATAAAAAAGAAACAACAACATTTGTAAAAATGACACATTTATATCAAAAGGCAAGTAAAGTTTTGGGCATGCTGACATCAAGATGAAATTGAGAAAGAAAAAAAAATCCTGCAACAGCTCCCACCTTTCTATTCCGCTGCTAATACAAGTCTAGCGGTCTCTCCTGAGCGCGCCAAATCCCAAAACTAGCTATGGTTTATATAGGCGCTGATGATGTTGGCGTGTTCTGGTAAGCGAGCTCGGAGATAATATTCATGCTATTTCGTTACGCAAGTGGAGAAAGAGAGGAATGGTTCAAACTTTTAACAAGATGGAACTACTTCTCAAGAGACAAACGAAATACATACATCGCGGGGGCGGGGGGGAGAGAGCTGTCGAAAAAAAAAAACAATTTTTTTTTTTACGTAGAAAGAATGAAAGTTAAATATATTCGAAAACTAGCAAAAATAGGAGTTATAAACTTTTGGTATTGCAAATGAATCTGCATTAGGAAAAATATGTATGACTTTATAATATTATAAATAATTTATAATTACTGTGTACAAGATTCTATTTTTGCAAAATAATATAGTAACTAATAAATATCACTGAATTTGTCAGACGACACATTCATCATCTCCATAATCCAGCATTTAATACGAAAATATAGTTACCGATGACAGGGAAAAATATTTTTAGAGTTTTTGTCTTTATAATGTATATAATCTACGTAATACACAATTTTAAATATATAAGTAATATATATTATTATATATTATATATATATAAATATTATATATATATTATATATAATTAATAGATATGTATAAGATCAAAAATTAACATATTATTATATGTAAATTATCTATATATATTATATGCAAATATTTCTATATTTTTATAGAAAATTAGATAAGATTTTATTCTTCTAGATTCTAAATGCATACCTTAATCATTAAAAGATATATAATGTTAAATAATATTATAATAATGAATAATTAATAATATAAAGTCTGTATTTAGAATTTTCCAAAAAAGAAAGTATAGTAAAGCATCTTCTGAAAATTTTATGCTTTTTCTAAGTTGGCTAAATCGAAAAACAAAAAAGCATTGGATATAGTTGTTTTGTAGATCAACTACAGCAAATTAAAATAAATAACTAAGATTTTAATATTTCTTATGGATTGCGACTCTTCTGTATGCGAGATTGATCGAGTAGATACAACAACAATCGTCTCATTTGATAGCAGTGTAAAATTTTTCACAGGATGTCTTAAACAATGTAAGCTACTTTGCTATATATAATATATATTATTAGTATATATAATATATATATATATATATATTATAGTATAGATATATATATATATATATATATATTATACTAATTATAAATATATACTCATAGACGGGTAGTGTAAGCACCTCGGAAGCTCAGTCATGCATTCTGTTCTGGCTGATCAAGCATTGATTGTTTCAGGTTTTTATGTATGCGCAACCTTTATGGAAGTCCATCGTAGCTCAATCGTTGAGCGACAGAGTGATGCAAGGCCAGGTTGCATCATAGTATGGATTCAGTAGAATTTACCGCAAGTTCCCCCAGTCCCCTTCTATGAAAAGGGTTAATGCACGTAAGGTGTGACTAATAAAGATAAATGTACAATTTCTCCAGAATCAGATACCTATCGTGTCGGAATATCCATAAAAGATCTTTCATCCATTTGAACTTCCACTTCTCTATTACTAATTCACACTTAAAACCTTAATTGCCAATTCTTAGCTTTCTTAGCACGTGCGCCCACATCACCGACTCTTAATTATTGCTCATTTACCAATTGTTCTTCTAGCAACACCTCCTCGTATCACTTACTTTTCTATCAAATCTTTTCTCAAGAGGAAAATTTCCATCTATCCTTTTCTTCAATCTCATCTTTTAATTTTTATTATCCTATCAGATTATATCAGTTATTTTTTTTTGCCTAGGTTGGAATGAATGGTTAAGAGGGCAATGACCATGTTCATGCTTCAAGATAAATTCTCTCTTTTTTTCCCCATTTCCCTTGAACTACTTAATATATTTTCATCGTATGCAGCTATATATCACTATCGTCATACATAATTTCAATTCCATTCAGAATACTAAAGACTGTGTTCCCAACAGACTCAAAGTCCCTATATTATACTAACCAGATATGGACATTTCTTTTGCTATAGCTTATCACTTTTCTAACTCTCTCGAGGTTACTATTAGTCCGTCTAACTCATAAACAGAAATCTAAGGTTGTATTTGAATACATCACAACCAGGTCATCAACAAAGACAACCTGATCTCCAGTTTCTAGTTAATACAAAGATGCTTTTTTCCCTCTTTCCATTCTATCCATGTCGTCTAGAAATTACACTATCCATCGGAAAATAATCATGGATTAACCATACAGTGTCATAAGACCTATCTCCTATCTTAGTGATTCCCCGTCTCTCTTAATCAACGAACAGCTTGCATTCTTAAAATCGGCGTTAATCGATTGATAATATTGTTATGATCAAGTCATTTATATCTCCATAACTTCCCTTTAAACGTCATAAAATTTTTCCATATAAAAAGTATATTATCCGACCATCCATCTGTCTTTTCTGGATTTTTCTCAGCAAATATTTTAGATAAATACTGAATTCCTCAGTCGGACGTCAACACGTGGTTCTTGCGCCATATGTTTTCTATTACATACGTTCCTTTTCTCCTTATACTAACGTCCATATCTATCTTTTCGACTCTTACTTAATATTGAAAAACATAGTGTTGTAAGTTTAGTAACCGTCGCTCCTACAACAAACATTAATAATCTCTCAACTCACTTCTATGAATTTCAATCTGTAATTCTATCAATTAGAAGATTTGTTTTCAGTTCTCAAAAGATACATTTCAACTTTGTAATTGTGATTCACATTTTTTCCGTATTCTTCCTCTTTTAAAAAATTTATTACTCTCTTTTTTGTTTCTTTTCCCTCCTATTCTCCAACAATTTATAAAAATGTCTCTCCATCTTTCGACCTGTATCTATCCTGCACCCTTCTATCCAAAGTCTTGAGCATCATTTAAATCTATTAACTTTGTTTCGAACCTTGTACTCCTTCAAACAATTACTTCTTCCCATAATTGGCAAACGGTCTTTTCACACACATTTGATTCTGCTCTTCTCTTGCAGCCTTTACTTTTATTTAACTCATACACAACTTTTGTATTCCTCCATGCTTCAAGCTACAGCAGTCATTGTTTTAGAAACTTTTTCCCTCTAATTTAACATCGCATTCTTATCATAAATTAAGCTCTTTTCTTTAACACTTTCACATTTATATTTCAGCATATATTCTCTATGTAGTATGCTACATTTCTCTCTCTCTCTTGTCGTCTCTCTTCCTCCTCTCTCTCTCCTTCCTTCTCTTCTCTCTCCTCTACACACACACAAACCCACCACACACACACATCACACACACACACCACACACATGATGTATAATTTGTGGATGAAACTATATCCTTGTAATTGTCTGAATATTATCATATTCTATTTTTTTCTATCATATATATAGTATATTATATATATATATCATATATTAATGTAATATATATATATAATAGATATAATATTAATAATTATATATAATATATAAGTATATATATATTATATTATATATATTATATATATAATATATATAACTATATGTATATATATATTATATTATATAGTATAATATATAGTATAATAGTATATATAATAATATATTATATTTAATATACATATAGATGTATGTATAGTTATAATATATATTATATATATTATAGTAAATATATATTATTTTATAGTATATATATATATATATGTATATATATATATATTATATATAATAAATATAATTATATATATAAGTATATAATATTATATATAATATATATATATTTAGTATATAATTATATATATATTATATATTACTTATATACTATATATATCATATATATATATTATAATATTATATATATATTTTATTAATATATCTTTTATATATATTAAATATATATACATATATATATATATATAGTATATATATATATATATATAATAATATTATAATTATAATATATTCTATATAATATTTAAATTACTATATTATATATATATTATATAATATATATATACAATTACTATATAGTAATTATATAATATAATAATATATATATTATAGTATTATATATAGTATAATATATGATATAGTATATATTGATATATATATATATCATATTATATTTACTATATATTATATAGTATCTTAACATGTAATTCTGTCTACTACTCAAATCATTTACTGTAGTCTGTATTATACAAAAGTAAATAAATCATCATATACACACACTCAAACATTTAATTTTAAATGCTAAATTATGTATTTTTACATAGTTAGTGGCTTAAAGTCTAACGATAATTGAGATATATTAGTAGCATATTAAGTCGATATTAATTTCATATTATGAGTTAGGCCGGTTGGACAATTCCTCCGTTGGGAGTTTCCTCGTATTTGGGAGTTTCTTAGGGAAACCCCAGTAAACGGTGTTATAACACGTGTTATAAGAGGGAAGGGAGAAGGTTTTAATGATATTCATAACTTTTGAGATATCGATATATATGAGAAATTGATATTTACTTTTAAATAATCGATATTTATTTTAGAGTATCGATATTTGTTTTAAAGTATCGATATTTACTTTTGAGTATTCGATACCTACATCTGAAAAATCGCCTAATCGATATTTACTTTGGAATTCGATATTTTTTTGAGTTTTCGATATTTATTTTTTTTTTTGGAAATTGCTATGTACTTTTGAGTAATCGATCAAAATTAGCTTTTGAGTAATTGATATTTGCTCTTCAAAATCGATATATACTTCTGAGTAATTGAAATATACTTTTGAGTATTCGATATTTACCCTTTAAAATCGGTATTTACCTCTGACCAATCGCTATTCCCATTTAAATATTCGATATTTACTTTTGAAGATTAATTTATTTCTGAATGATCAATATTCACATTCATTACATTTGAAAAATCGATATTTACTCTTGAGTTATCGATTTTTAATTTTGAATAATCAATGTTTGCTTATCAAAATCGATATTTACTTCTGAGTGATCGGAATTTACTTTTGACTAGGGTTGGCCGACTCAACAGGTGCGGTGCGGTGCGGTGCGGTGCGGTGCGGTGCGGTTCGAACATCCTGGTACAGTGCTGTGGGGTACGCTACACAATTCCATTGACCCGGTGCGACGCAGTTTTTAAAATATAGAGGTGCGGTACGGTGCATGGTGCGGAGGGCATTGAAACATAGACAAAAAGATCTGGTCATTGCGCTGTCGAGCGGTCTCGCCAACACTAACTTTGCTAATCTATATTATTTCAGAGTATTATGTACACTAATGAAATTGATATTTAATTTTTAGATTCAATCTAGTCACTAATCAAAATCGATAATAATCGACAACCGATATGTACTCGAGTATCCGATATTTACTTGAATCGATATACTCTTTGAGTATCTCGATATTTACTTTTGAGTAATTCGATATTACTTTTGATATATCCGATATATCTTTGAGTATCGATATTAATTTGAGTATCCGACATATTACTTCGAATATCGAAATACGTCTGAGTGATCGATATTTTGTTCACATTACTTTGAAAAAAATGATATTTTACAACTCTTTATGAAAATATTTATATGTTATATTGATATATTCAGATATTTACCTTTGAGTATCGATATTCTTCAAAACGATATCATTATGGCAATTGATATTTATTCTCATGTTTATTCTTAGCTACGATGTTACTTAATGAATATCGAAATTTTACTTTGAAAAGAGGTATTTACTTCTGAGCAATAGACATTTACTTCTGAGATATTGACATTTACGTCAGAGAAATCGATATTATCTTTTGAGCAATATCCATTTACTGAGTATTCGATACTTTTAAATATTGATATTAATTTGAGTAGCGATAAATTTTAATTATGAGATATAAACTTGCTATTAAAGCAATTGATATTTTAAATTTTAAGGAAAGTTGATTTAAAAACCCATCCGTATCCAGAAAACTCACCAACATACGCAATAAGTAAAATATATATTAATATATATATATTTATATATATGGTAAGATATATATATATATATCTATTATATATATATTATACTATATAGATATAATATATAATTATATATTATTAGTATATATACGATATATATATGGCCGTAGCTAAACAAATTTCGGTGAAGGTTTGAGATTATATATATATAATAATTATTATATATAGTTTTTATATTCATATATAAATAGTATATATATATACTATATGATATATATAATATGTATAATATAATCTATTAGTATATCATATATATCTATATATATTTGAATATATATATATATAGTATGCTATATATAGTATATAATATATATATTATATAAATATATATATAAATTATATATATATATATAAAGTTATATATTATGGGCGATATATATATATAATATTTATATATTTATATATAAGTATATATTAAATATAATACGTAATATAATATATATATATATATTTATATATATATTATATATAATATTATATATTAATAGATATATATTATTTATTATTATATATATATATTATATACATAATATTAATTATATATATTAGTATATAGTAATATTATATATATATTAATTATTAGTATATTATATATTATATAATTTAATATATATATCTTAAGCTGGGTTGAATTTGGTGGGCATTATCCAACATGGTCAATGTGTTGCATTGCTCCCTGATCGTACGTGGCAAAAACATTTGCATTTAATCAATGTATGGGGCCTATAGTTTTTTTAAAACGGTTGCATTGTTTAATATTTTAAGATTTATTGTGTGTTTACTATGCTTTGTCTTCAAACATTGTTTTATACTAATTGAAGTATCTTCTGTCTCATTTCAGATCGATATTCGAATCGTTGAGATAAGTCCTGTGGTGCAGTGGTTATACTATTTATTGCAGACGTGTCAGCAGTCCCAAGATAAAGACAGGCAGCATATTCGGTTCCACACCATTGTGAAAATCAGCTACCACTTCGGCTGAGGTATGGTTTAGAGGCCTACAAGTTATAAGTGCACAAGTGCAGTGTTACTCATCTAGCAATAGTTAGTGGCAAAGAAAGTTAAGGCAATATACAATAGCAGCATTTCCAACATAGAAATTGAAAAGGTTAAGTGAAAGTGAAAGACTATGTGAATGTCAAATGATTGATGAAATAGTTCAAGAAATAACAATCGTCTCTAACGATATCAAGATAAAATAAAATCATTTTATCGTCTCTTCGACATTAGCGGTGGCAGTGTTTCAAATGTATAGTGAACGATCATGTAGTCAATGAAATGACATCCTTGCTGATGGAGGAGATTTTGGGGTTGATCAAAACACTTCAAGACGCAGGATAATAGTAATGACAAGGAAGAAGAGAAAAAATGAACTTCAGGAAGGAAAAGGAACGGTTACATTGAAATAAGCGAGACACAGAGAACGGCAAAAAGTGTAAATTAAGTGAATTATCAGCGCAGTGGAGAGTGATGGGCTGAGAGAATCAATTTCTCTTAGAGATAAAAGAAATGGACGAATGTCCGCTAAATAGAAATCCAGTATCCTGGATTGTGTAAAGCATAGAGAGAAAAATATAGCAAGTAGATGATGCTATGTTCATATGTTATGGCTGCCGGCTCAAGCGACTCGACTTCTTCACAAAAAACGTTGTTTGATCCAGTATGGTTACACGCCAAAGACAATTGCTGGAGGAGACCTTAAACAGTCAGCGGAGCATTCTGCACACAGAGGTAGGTTGCATTGGGATTCGATGGAAAAATCGATGAACACTTGTCGATACTGGAGTTGTGTGCGTAAAAAGTTAGAGAAGAAAATTACGTGATAGTGTATTGCAGATGCATTTACGTCGTCACTGTTAGTCTAATCAGGAAGATTCGAGAGTTTAAGTGAAATCGGTATATTAGACGAACAGAGACTACAGAGATAAAGCAGAGTGCGATGGAACTCTTGAAACGTAACAAGCAGGAATATCACACGTTTGGAGTACATATTACAAGACTTCATGCTAATGCATGGTTGCATTTTAATGACTGTCCACTCAGAAGTTATTTAGTCGTTGTTTGATCGGAAAGTTACACTGCCCCATCGTCAGATTGAAGGACTAAAAAATAACAAACTGCTCTCATTTGATCTGCAACAACCCCATCTTAATTTTCAACCAATTCAGCTCTGTATTATGGTCCTGAAACATTAGAAAGATCTAAGTTCTGACACTTATTACTAAAATCTGTTATTAAGTCAGCAAGGGTAAAAAGCAATACATAATAATATGCGGTATGTGAAAACTGCCAGCCGGGTGCTTAAGCCACATGCAGTGGTACTAAAGGCAACAGACTCTTCGATGTACGTTTAACAGAATCCGAAATCTGAGACTCAGGCGTTTGGTACGATGTACTGGAATCTCTTGCCCGCTATGGTTCATATCCTTACATCCTTTGTGAAGATGGTCAATGATTTTCATTAGGTATAATAGTATTAAAAACTTTCTCTAGATCAGAACTCATTTCTCCGTGCAAACAATCCTATTTTTGGTCTCCAGAAACGGTTGTGTACTGGTGCTTGCGATGACGGGAACATAAGAAGATTTTCATGTCAACAAATTTTAAGCAAAAAAGAAAATTTCCTCCACAATGTCAAGTTACGCTGCTGATAAAAGGAGCTAAACGTCAAATCTCACGCCACTCCTAAGGATTGATCTGGCCTGTACTCCTATCACGTCCCCACATATTTCTTCTTGATGATATTTAGTGAATGAATTTGGAGTTAGTAATCACAAATCCCTACAAAGTTCCGGTCATCGGTGATGTAAAGAAATGGTCAAAGATTTTCCCGATGTTTCTAAGTAGGGTCGTTGGTCATAGCTTCGCATGGCTCATACTACAAAACAAACTGTCTCGATGAAATACGTTATTCAGACAAAACTGATTTTCTATGAATTTTTGTACATGCGAGTTGTTTGCATGTAAAAGTAAGGATAGTTTATTTTTTACTTATAAGTGAAAGTTTATAATAATCTTTGTTTTTAAAAGAAAAATGTCAAAGTATAAAGGATATTCAAAACCATCCTAGACTTACTTTTACACCTTTCAGTTGTATCTGAAGAGAGCACCAAAAAATATTGTTTGTTTCATTAAGTGCACTATTTATCTATCTTTGTTTATGTTTTTTAACCCACGTCTTTAATAATTATTTATAGTTATATTTTATTATTTTATTATGATATATAATAATATATATATAATATAATATATATTAATATATAGTTTATTGCTCTGGTTTGCTCGGAGCTTTCTTTTTTTTCTGTATGTGGCCAGCTGTATCGTGCCGGCATGCGTGGATCGAGGAGCCCTGTCGTTTTTCGGTTGGTTGGCTTGTGTGAAAAAGTAACAATAGTAATAATAAGTATCTATAATAAAAAGCTGAATAAAAGAATAAAATAATCTGACATTAATAGCATACCCCAAAATAAAAAAATGTCTATTTTGCAATACCACAAGAAAATCTTCTTTCTCGTATCATCAAAATATTTGATAACTTCTCCGTTCTATTCTGTGTAGCTATGGTGAAACCCTCTAAAAAACCAGTTCCGTTAGTCCTGTTCCTCTCTGTGAATTTAGTAAGATACTTTTGACTTTTTTAGAGTACAGAAAATATAGTTTGAGTGCCACATTGAGAGGAGCATAGGTTAAAATCTCAACATCCAACCGTTTAACGTAGAGATAATTTAGTACAAAATTCATATATTTTTTGTTAATAATATGATGAAATGACATTACTGAAAAGGTTAGTAAGAATGGTTCTATGACACAAACTTGCCTAATGGTTTAAAATTTATCAGAGAGAATTGTAATTTCTTTTTTATCTTTTCATTGTGAAAAAAAAAATAATAAATCTTATACTTTTCTGTATGAATATAAAAAAAACTTAACAGCATAACTAACTTAGACAATAACTTAACCTACTACTCACCTAACTTACATATATTAAACCTAACCTAACCAACTACCAAACGGTTGCGGAGCGGTGGTACCCCCCCCCTTATGATTGGTCGACCTTTTCGTGACCATTTGACTAGTCCATTCTCATTCTTCTACAGAAAACAACAAAGGGTTTATTGCAATAAAAATGTTGAAATTTCATCGAGTGTTGTGTAAAATCTTTCAAACAAGTTTAAATTTCACATATTAAGAGCAGGTGCTATCACTAATTATGAAGACTGCAATGAAAAATTAAGAAGAATGAATTGAATTAAATTAAATCATTAATTAACTATTGATTATGTTCGCTCGTGATAACAGATTTAAAGGGATTGAGGGTTTTGAAGAAGGTTCGATATTTTGATCTCAAGCTACTCTAAATCTTCAACACTTGTTTTGCAAACTAGTTAAATCTCTACCCCGAATTTAATAAGAGCGTTTGAAATGTAGAGAGGCTGTTTACCGTGTTGATTCTGCAGGAGAGTTTCACGCTGTGCGATTTGGATCGGCTTCCCTATAGCGAACCAATAACGATGGTGGTATTGGAATCCGAGTTCGCGGCGGCGTACGCATTCCGTCGTGAACACAACAAAGTGCTGATGAGCCAGCCGCCTGGATGAGCTGCTGCAGCAGGCCAGCAGCAGCAGTCGTTTATACCTATTATATTTACTATTAATTCATTCAAGTGTTTATTTCACGATTCTTTTTTTCAAAATTACCTTTTTATATAGCTATCGGAATTAATTCAGCTGTATCACATAACTTATGAATCCAGAGTTCAAATCTTGTGTTTATTTTCGTAAATGGGACATGAAAAATGTCCCAAAAATATATAGGAATATTTGTTATTCGCAGGAGGCAGGAGGGAGGCAGGCAGGAGGTAGGTAGGAGGAAGGTAGGTAGGCAGGCAGGCAGTAGTTCCAGGCAAGCAGGAAAGCAGGCAGGCAGGCAGGCAGGCAGGGCAGGAAGCGCAAACAGGCAGCATAGCATAGGCAGGCAGGCAGGGCAGCAGGATGCGGCAGGGCAGGCAGGCAGGCAGGCAGGCCTTCAGGCAGGCAGGCAGGCAGGCAGCAAGGAGGCAAGGCAGGCAGGCAGTAGACGCACGCAGGCAGGGGCAGCAGGCAGGCAGCAGCAGAGCATGACAGGAGGCATCATAGGAAGCAGCAGCAAGGAGGCAGCAGTGCAGGCATTGCAAGCAGGCAGGCAGGAGGCAGGTCAAGGCAGGCAGGCAGACAGGCAGACAGGAAGGCAGGCAGGCAGGCAGAGGAGTTAGTTTGAGTGGCGGCGGCAGCAGCGGAGAGGAGAGCAGGCAGAGGCAGGGGCAGGCAGCAGACAGCCAGGCAGGCAGGCGCAGGGAGGGCAGCAGGAGGCGAGCAGGAGGCAGGCAGGAGGCAGGCAGGAACAGGCAGACAGGCAGGCAGGCAGGCAGTTCATTGGAAATAAACTAACTTCTATAGTTTTTTATTTAAGTTCATCCAAAGTGTTTATTTCACGATTGTACTTCTTTTTTCCCAATTACCTTTTTATATTAGCTATCGAATATAAATTAACTGTATCACATAATGTATATCCAAGAGTTGAAATCTGGTGTTTATTTCGTTTAAATTGGGATCATGAAAAAAGTCCAAAAATATTAAAGAATATTTGTTATTCGCTGCAGCGGCAGGCTGCAGGTGGGCGGGATGGGCAGGAGTAGGTAGGCAAGCTAGGCAGGCAGTTGGAGGGCAGGCGCGTTGGCAGCAGGCAGGGAGCAGGCGGAAGGGGCAGCAGCAGGAGGCAGGCAGGAGCGGAGCAGGAGCGGCAGGCACGGCAGGCAGGCCACGCAGGCAGGCAGGCAAGCAGGCACGAAGGCAGGCCAGGCGGCAGGCGGCAGGCAGGCAGGCAGGCGCAGGAGGTAGGCAGCAGGCAGGCAGGCAGCAGGCAGGCAGGTAGTGCATTGAAATAACTACATATCGATGTTATATTTAACTATTTAGTTCAATAGCATTTTTTTCCGACTTTTATATTTTTTAGTTGCCTATGACCTTTCTGTATAATAGCTACTCGATATTAATTCACTGTTTAAAACTCAACTTATGATCAGAGTTAAATTGGGTTATTATCGATAAAATGGGACATGAAATGTCCCAAATATTAAATAATATTTGTTATTCCAAGACGGGCAGGCAGGCATGGAGGTTTGCAGGTGGGCAGGCAGGCAGGAAGGAGGAGGCAGGAGCAGGCAGGCAGGCAGTAAGCAGGGAGGGGCAGGCAGGCAGGCAGGAGGCAGGCAGGCAGGCAGGCGGCAGGCAGGAAGGCAGGCCGGCAGGCGGCCGGCAGGCAGGCCGGCAGGCAGTGCCGGCAGGCAGGCCGGCGGCAGGCGGAGAGGGCCGGCAGGAGCCGGCAGCAGGGGCAGGCAGGCAGGCAGGCCGGCAGGAGCGGCGGCCGGCGGCAGGCACCAGAGCAGGCAGGCAGCAGGCATTTGAAAATACTACATACGATGTTATATATCTATTTAGTTCATACAAGTGTTTAAATCACAATTTTACTTCTTTTTTTTACAATTCCTCTTTTATGATAGTATCGATATAATTCACTGTATCACATAACTTAGGAATCCCAGAGTTCAAATCGTTTGTTTATTTCGTAAAATGGAATTGAAAAATGTCCCAAAATAATATAGGAATATTTGTAATTCGCAGGCAGGCAGGCATGGCAGGCAGGCAGCGTGGGCAGGGCAGGCAGGCAGCAAGGCAGTCAGGCAGGCAGGCAGGGGAGGTAGTTTGATTATGGCAGGAAGCAGGCATGCAGGCAGAGGAGCAGGCAGAGGCAGGCAGGGAGCAGGCAGGCAGGCAGGCAGGCAGGCGGCAGGCAGGGCAGGCAGGCAGCAGGCAGGGCAGGCAGCATTGCAGGCTAGGCAGCATGAAATAACTACATAGCGATGTTTATAAACTATTGCATTCTCACATTAATTTTTTGTTTCTAACGATTTATTTCTTTTTTCCCTTCTGATTAGTCGCACACCTTGGGGGCGTAACTTCCCTGTATTCAGACTTAGGAACCCAAGTTCCAATCTTTTGTTTATTTCGATAAACTGGGACATTGAAATGTTCCCAAAAATATTAAAGTATATATTGCTATATCGCAGGCAGCAGGAGGGCAGCAGGCGCGTGGGAGGCAGGTAGGTAGGCAGGCAGGCGTCAGGCAGAGGAGGAGGCAGGGCCAAGCAGGAGGCACGGCTTCAGGAAGGAAGCAGACATGCAGGCAGGAGGAAGTAGCAGGCAGGCAGAGGAAGCAGGCGCAGGGGCAGGCAGGCAGAAGGGCAGGCAGGCAGGCAGGCGGAGCAGCAGGAGGCAGGAGGCAGGCAGGAGCAAGGTAGGCAGGCGAGGAGAGGAGGCAGAGGAGGCAGGCATATGAAACTAATAATTCATGTTATAGATATTACTATTTAAGTTCATACAAATTGCATATTTCACGATTTAACTTCTTTTGACTATTACCTTTTTTAGGTGCTATCGAAATATAAATTCATTATCTGGTGATCACATTATGAATCCAGAGTTCAAATCTTGTGTTTATTTCGTAAAATTGGACATGAAAATGTCCCAAAAATATATGGAATATTTGTTATTCGCAGGCAGGCAGGAGGGCAGGCAGGCAGGAGTAGTAGCAGCAGGTACGGTAGGCAGAGGCAGTAGGCAGGGCAGGCAGGCAGGAAAGAGGCAGGCAGGTAGGCAGCAGGCGGCAGGCAAGGCAAGGCAAAAGGCAGGAAGGAGGCAGCAGCGGCAGGCAGGGCAGGATGGCAGGCAGCAGGGCAGGATGGCAGGCAGGATTCAGGCAGGCAGGAGGAGGCAGGCAGGAGGCAGGCAGGCAGGCAGGCACGCAGCAGGCAGGCAGGCAGGCCAGGCAGGCAGGCAGGCAGGCTAGTCAATCAGGCAAGGCAGCAGGCAAGAGCAGGCAGGAGGCATTGCAAGCAGGCAGGCAGGCGGAGGTCCAGTCAGGCAAACAGGCAGACAGGCAGGCAGGCAGGCAGCAGGCAGGCAAGGGCAGGCAGGCAGCATGCAGACGGACAGGAAGGCAGTGCAGGCAAAAGGCGGAGGCAGGCAGGCAGGCAGGCAGGCAGCAGGCAGCAGCAGCAGGCAAGGGAATGGAGGTAAAGAAGGTCAGCAGGCGGCAGCGGAGGCAGACAGGCACAGGCAGGCAGGCAGGCGTTATGGAATAGAACTAATAATCGATGTTATATACTATTTAATGTTCAAACAAAGTAGTTATTATTTGATTTTACTTTATTTTTTCCCAATTACTTTTATATACGATACTAAAATCTTAGTTAATAAATTATGAACCAGGAGTTGAAATACTTGTGTTTATTTCGTAAAATGGGAAATGAAAGTTAAAAATATATTAAAGATATTTGTTATTCGCTGGCAGGGCAGGCAGGCCATGCGGGTGGGAGTGTGGGCAGGTCAGGTAGGTAGCAAGCAGTCAGGCAGTGAGGGCAGGTCAGGTGGGCAGCAGGGAGGCAGGGCAGGAGTGCAGGCAGGCTCAGGCAGCAGGCAGGCGGCAGGCAGGCGAGGCAGGCAGGCAGGCAGGAGAGGAGGCACGACAGGCAGCAGCACGCGGACGAAGGCGAGGCACGAGGTAGGCATGGCAGGCAGGCAGGCAGGCAGGCAGGGCAGGCAGCAGGGAGGCAGGCAGGAGGCAGGGCAGGCAGCAGTTCATTATGAAATAACTAACTATACGATGTTATATTTCTTATTTAAGTTCATACAAGTGTTTATTTCACGATTTTACTTCTTTTTCCCAATTACCTTTTATATTGCTATCGAATATAAATTTTCACTGTAAAAAATTTAGGAGCCCAAAGAGAAACACTATAGTATTTCCAAGAAAGATTACTAAAAAAGAAATGTCCAAAATATTAAAGAGTATTTTAATTCGCAAGCAGGAGGCAGGCATGAGGTTTGCGGTGGGAGGACAGGGCAGGCAGGGCGCAGAGGCAGCCAGGGGCAGTGACTTAGGCGGAGGTCAGGAGGCAGGCAGGAGGAAGCAGCAGGCATGCGGTCAAGAGAGATCAGGAGGCGGCAGGCAGGCCGGCACCGCCGACCGGCAGGACAGGCGGCAGGCAGGCCGGCTGAGGCCGGCAGGAGGCCACGACTGCAGGCGGCCTGGCAGGCAGGCAGGAAGGAGGGCAGGCCGGCAGGCAGGGGCAGGCAGCCGGCAGGCAGGAGCAGGCAGCCAGGCAGCCAGGCAGGCAGCAGGCAGGATAATATATCGATGTTATTATTATATTTAAGTTCATACAAGGTTTATTTCACGATTTTACTTCTTATTTCCCATTTACCTTTTTTATAATAGCTTTCGAATATAAATTCACTGTATCAACATACACTTAGGATCCCAGGTTCATCGTTGTTATTTCGTAAATGGACATGAAAAAATGTCAAAAATATAATAGAATATTTAGCTATTCGCAAGCAGGCAGGCAGGCAGGCGGCAGTTCATTGAAATAACTAGAGCGTATGAACCCCAGAGTTCAGGCAGGCAGGCAGGCAGGCAGGCTAGGCAGGCAGGGAGGCAGGCAGGCAGGGCACGGAGGGAGAGCAGGCAGGTCAGGCAGACATGCAAGAGGCAGGCAGGCGGCAGGCAAGCAGGCAGGCAGGCAGGCAGCAGGCAGGCAGGCAGGCAAAGAAGCAGGAGGGCCGCAGGCAGGAAGGCAGGCAGGAAGGCAGGCGGGCAGGCAAGGCAGGCAGGCAGGCAGGCAGGCAGGCAGGCAAGGCAGGCAGGCGGCAGGGCAGGCAGGCAGGCAGGCAAAACAGGCAGGCAGGAAGGCAGAGCAGGCAGGCAGCAAGGAAGGAAGGCAGGAAGGCAGGCCAGGCAGGCGGCAGGCAGGCAGGCAGGCAGGCAGGCAGCAGGGCAGCGCAGGCAGGCAAGCCAAGCAAGCAAGCAAGCGCGACATGCCAGCATCTGTCAGGCAGGAAGGCAGGCATGCAGGCAGGCAGGCAGGCAGGCAGGCAAGCTAGCAGGCAGGGCAGTCAGGCGGGCAGGCAGGCGGCAGGCAGATCAGGCAGGCAGGTAGGCAGGCAGGCAGGCAGGCAGGCAGGTCAGGCAGGACAGGCAGGCAGGCAGGCAAGGCAGGCATGCAAGCAAGCAGGCAGGCAGGCAGGCAAGGCAGGCAGGCAGGCAGCAGGCAGGCAGGCAGGCAGGCAAGCAGGCAAGCAGGCTAGGCATTCAGGCAGGCATTCAGCAGCGCTAGGCAGCAGGCTGGAGGCAGGCTGGCGTTCGGAGTCGGAGGCAGGCTGGCAGGCAGGCAAGCTGTTCCATTGCAATATATACATATCGTGTTTATATTTCCTATTTAAGTCATGACAAAGTGTTTATTTCAAGATTTTACTTCTTTTTTTACCATTTGAACGCTTTCTATAATATGCTTTCAAATAGACAATTCCACTGTATCACAAAATGTAATAAACCAGAGTTTCAAACTCTGGTGTTTATTTGCAATGATACCTCTTGTTAAAGTTTTTGACTATTCGTAAAATGGGACATTCAAAATGTCCCAAAAATATATAGTAAATATTTGTAATTCGCAGGCAGGCAGGCAGGCAGTGCAGGCAGGCAGGCAGGCCAGGCAGGCAGGCATGGCAGGCGCAGGCAGGCAGGCAGTTCATTGAAATAACCACAAATAAGAATGTTTTTATTTATCTATTTAAGTTCATACTATAAGTGTTTATTTCGACGATTTACCTTCTTTTTTCCATTTAGCCTTCTATAAATACCGCTATCAAGATAGAAATTAAAGCTGTATCACAAAATGTATAAACCCCTCAGAGTTCAAATCAGGTGTTTATTTCAAGATACCTCTTGATTAAAAGGTTTTTTTACTATTTGTAAATGGGAATTAAAAAGTTGTCATTAAAAATATATAAGAATATTTGTTATTCGCAGGTAGGCAGGCAGGCGCATTCAGGCAGGCAGGCAGGCAGGCAGGCAGGTCCAGTGAAGGCAGCAGGCAGACAGGCATGTCAGGCGAGGCTAAGCATGTCAGGCACGCCAGCAGGCAGGGCAGGCAGGGCAGGCAGGCAGGCAGGCAGGCCAGGCAGGCAGGAAGGCAGGCAGGCAGCAAGGCAGGCATGGCAGGCAGGTAGGCAAGGCAAGGCAGGCCAGGCAGGCGAGGCAAGGCAAGCATTCAGGCAGGCAGCATTCAGGCAGGCAGGCAGGAGGCAGGCAGGCAGGCAGGCAGGCAGGCAGGCAGGCAGGCAGGCAGGCAGGCAGGCAGGCAGGCAGGCAGGCAGGCAGGCAGTCAGGCAGTAGTTCCATGAAATAATCACATATCGATGTTATATTTCCATTATTTAAGTTCATACAAAGTGTTTATTTCACGATTTTTACTTCTTTTGTACCAATTTACCTTTCTATATTAGCTATCAAATAGAAATTCGCTGTATCACATAACATTTAAACCCAGAGTTCAAATCAGGTGTTTAATACAAGACACCTCTTGATTTCAGGCTTAAACCTATTCGTAAAATGGGACATTAAAAATGTCCTAAAAATATGTAAGAATATTTGTTATTCGAAGCAGGCAGGCAGGCAGTCAGGTAGGCAGGCAGGCAGGCAGGCAGGCAGTGCATTGACAGGAAGGTCAGGCAGGCAGGCAGGCCAGGCAGGCAGGCAGGCAGGCAGGCCAGGACAGGCAGGCAGGCAGGTCAGACAGGCGGCAGTGTAGGCGGCAGGCAGGCAGGCGAGCAGGCAGGCAGGCAGGCAGGCAGGCAGGCAGGCAGGAAGGCAGGGCAGGCAGGCAGGCAGGCATGCAGGCAGGCTGGCAGGAAGGCAGGCGGCAGGGAGGCAGGCAGGCAGGCAGGCGGGCAGGCCGGCGGGTCATTAAAAAATACCCACATATCGATGTTATATTTACAATTTAAGTTCATACAAAGTTATTTATTTTTAAAAATTTTAACCTACTTGTTTCCCATTTACCTTTCTATATATAGCTATCATAAAATAGAAATTTCACTGTATAACATACGTAAATACCCAGCCAGAGTTTAAATTCAGGTGTTTATTTCAGATACCTTTTTATATAAAGGTTTTTTGACTATTTGTAAAATGGGCATGAAAAATGTCCCAAAATAATATAAGAATATTTGTTTTCCGCAGTGCAGGCAGGCAGGCAGGGCAGACAGGCAGGCAGGCAGGCACGGAAGGCAGGCAGGAAGGAAGGCAGGTAGGCAGGCATTCAGGCCAAGCATTCAGGCAGGCAGGCAGGCCAGGCCAGGCAGGCCAGACGGTGGTCAGGCAGGCAGGCAGTAGTTCCATGAAATAATCACATTTCGATGTTATAATTTCCTATTTAAGTTCAAACAAAATGTCTTATTTCACGATTTTACTTCTTTTTTTCCATTTACTTTTCTATAATAGCTATAAATAGAAATTCACTGTATCACAAAAACGTATAAACCCAGAGTTTCAAATCAGGTGTTTTTTCAGATAGCCTCTTGGATTTAGAAGGTTTTTTGACTATTCTGTGAAAATGGGACATGATTAAACACTGTCCCAAAAATATATACAGAAATTTGTTATTTGCGCAGGTAGGCAGGCAGGCAGTCAGGCAGGCATGCAGGCAGGCATTCGGCAGGCATAGCTAGGCAGGCGAGGCAGGCAGGCAGGGCAGGCGGCATGGCAGGCAGGAAGGTAGTTCATTGAAATAATCACATATCGATGTGTATATTTTCTCTATGTAAGGTTATAACAAAGTGTTATTCAGCGATTTACTTCTTTTTTCCATTTACCTTTCTTAATAGCTATCAAATAGAAAATCACTGTATCACATAAACGCATAAACCCCAGAGGTCAAATCAGGTGTTTATTTCAAGATACTTCTTGATTTAAAGGTTTTTTGACTATTCGTAAAATGGGACATTTAAAATGTCATAAAAATATATTAAGATAATATTGTTATCCATGGTAGGCAGGGGCAGGCAGGTCAGGCAGGCAGGCAGGCGGCAGGCAGGCAGGCGGCAGCAGTGCAGGCAGTGCACGCCACGCCGCAACGCACGCACGCAGGCACGCACGCAGGCAGGTAGTTCATTTGAGAATAACCACATATCGAGTTATATTTCTGTTTAAGTTCTGTACAAAGTTGTTTATTTCACGATTTTAACTTTCTTTTTTCATTTTACCTTTCTATAAGCAGAGCCTGATCATAATAGAAATTCACTGTATCACATAGATTATGAATCCCAGAGATCAAATCAGGTGTTATTCAAGATACCTCTTGATGATAAAGGTTTTTTGACTATTTCGGTAAAATGGGAACATTAATAATGTCCCAATAATATATATTAGAATATTCTGGTTATTCGCAGGTCGCAGGCATGGCAGGTCCGTACAGGCAGGCAGGCAGGCAGGAAAGGAGGCAGGCAGGCAGGCCAGCGGCAGGGCAGGGCAGGCAGGCAGGCAGGCAGGCAGGCAGGCAGGCAGGCTAGGCAAGGGCAAAGGCAGGTCAGGCAGGCATGGCAGGCAGTGCAGGCAGGCAGCAGGCAGGCAGGTATAAGGCAGTCAGGCAGGCAGGCGGCAGGCAGGCAGGCAGACATGGTCAGGCAGACAGGCCAGGCAGACAGGCCAGGCAGGGCAGGTTGGCAAGGTCAGGCAGGCAGGCAGGGGCACGGCAAAGGCAGGCAATGCCAAGGCAGGCAGGCAGGCGAGGCAGGCAAGGCAGGCAGGCCAGGTCAGGCAGGCAAAGGCAGGCTAAGCAGGCAGGCAGGGAGGCAGGCAGGCAGGCAGTCAGCAGGCAGGCCGGCAGCAGGCCGGTCAGGCAGGCAGGCAAGTAGGCAGGCAGGTGAAGGCAGGCAGACAGGCAGGCAGCGCAGGCGCTAGTTCATTGAAATAACCCATATCGATGTATATTACAATTAAGTTCATTACAAATATATTTTATTTTACAATTTTACCTTCTTCTCCCATTTACCGTTTCTATAATAGCTGATTTAAATTAGAAATTCACGGTATTATGGACATAACGTATAAACCCAAGTTCAAAATCAGGTGTTGTATTTCAAGAATCTCTTGATATAAATGTTTTTTGATCTATTCTTAAGATGGTAGCATTAAAAATTCCCAAAATATATAAAGAATTATTTGGTTATTCGCAGGCCAAGCAGCAGGCAGGCAGGCAGGGCAGGCAGGCAGGCAGGCAGGCAGGCCAGGCAGGCAGGCAGGCAGCAGGCAAGGCAGGCAGGCAGGCGGCCAGGCAGGCAGGCAGCTAGGCAGGCAGGCAGGCCAGGCAGGCAGGCAGAAAAGTCCAGGGCAGGCAGCAGGTAGTTCCATTTAATTAGACCATACCGTTGTAAAGTCATCAGCTGTTGTTCACACGAAGGAACAAACATTTTCAATAAATTTTGATTTTATCTTCTTTTTTTTCAGCATTTTACCTGTTCTGATAATACGCTATCAATAGAAATTAACTGTATCCACAAAACGTAATTAAACCCCAAGATTCAATATCAGGTGTTTATTTCAAGATACCGTTCTTGATTTAAAGGTTTTGACTTATTCGTACAAATGGGACAATTAAAAATGTCCTAAAAAGATATAAGTAGATTTGTTAATCGCAGGCAGGCAGGCAGGCAGTCAGCAAGGCAGCAGGCAGGCAGCAGGCAGGCAAGCAGGCAGGCAGCAGGCAGGCCAGGGCAAGGCAGGCCAATGCGGGCACGGCAGGCAGGAAAGGTAGTTCCATGAAATAATCCCATATCGATGTTATGTTTCCTATTTAAGTTCATACAAATGTGTTTATTTCACGATTTACTTCTTTTTCCCATTTACCTTTCCTATAGATAGCTAAAAGATAGAATTAACTTGTATCACAAAATAGTTTAAAATCCGATGTCAAGATAGACGTGTTGTATTTCAAGATTACCGTCTTGATTATTAAAGGTTTTTTTGACTATTCGTAAAAATGGGACATTAAAAATGTCATAAAAATATATAAGAATGATTTGTTATGCCCAACTTTCATCATTCTCTCAGTCCTCCCGGCAAGCAGGCAGCTAGGCCGAGAAGGCAATGCTCGCACGCACGCAGCAGGCGAACGCACGCAGGCAAGGTAGTTCCATTGAAAT
This sequence comes from Trachelipus rathkii, assembly GCA_015478945.1. Taxonomy (NCBI): domain Eukaryota; kingdom Metazoa; phylum Arthropoda; class Malacostraca; order Isopoda; family Trachelipodidae; genus Trachelipus; species Trachelipus rathkii. The sequence continues at coordinate 111,958 of JABUQX010020764.1, forward strand.
AACCACATATCGATGTTATGTTTACCTATTTAAGTTCTTACAAGTGTTTATTTGCACGATTTTACTTTCTTTTTCCATTTACCTTTTCTATACTAGAGCTATCAATAGAAATTCACTGTATAAGCATGAACGTAATAAACCCAAAGAGTTTAACTTTTCAGGTGTTTATTTCAAGATACCTCTTGATATAAATGGTTTTTTGACTATTCGTAAAAATGGACATTAAAAAATGTCCAATAATATATAAGAATGATTTGTTATTCGCTATGCAGGCAAGGCAGGCAGGCAGACAGGCAGGCAGGCAGGCAGGAAGGCAAGGCAGGAAGGCAGCAGGCACGGCAGGCAGGCAGCAGGCCGGCAGGCAGGCAGGCAGGGGCAGGCAGGGCCCGCGGCGGGGCAGGCAGGCTAAGGCGGCATGCAGGCAGGTCAGGCAGGCAGGAAGGACAGGCTTCAGGCAAGGCAGGCAGGCAGGCAGGCAAGACAGGCAGGCAGACAGGTCAGGCAGGTGGCCAGGCAGGCAGGTTGCAGGCAGCAGGCAGGCGAGGCAGGCAGCAGGCAGGGCACAGGCAGCAGGCAAGGCAGGCAGGCAGGGCAGGCAGGCAGGGCAGGCCAGGCAGGGCAGCAGGCAAGGCGGCAAGCTAGGCAGGCAGGGAGGCATGGCAGGCAGGCAGGCAGGCAGGCATGGCAGGCAGGCAGGCAGGCAGGCAGGCAGGCAGGCGGCGGCCAGGCGGCAGGCCACGACAGGCAGCAAGGCCAGGCAGCATATTCAGTTGAAATAACACATCGAGTCTATTCAATTTAAGTCATATATGACAAAATACTTAATTTTACAATTTTTACTTCTTTCTCGCATTTACCTTTCTAATAATAAAGCTATTACATAAGAAATTCACGGTAATTACGGACATACCGTATAAACCCCAGAGTTTCGAATCAGGTGTTTATTTCAGAGATTACCCTTGATATGAATGTTTTTGACTATTCTTGGAAAATGGTAGCATGTTAAAAATGTCCCAAAAATAGATAAGAATATTTGGTTAATTCGCAGGCAAGCAGAGGCAGGCAGGCAGGCAGGCAGCAGGCAAGGCAGGCAGGCAAGGCAGTGCCAGCAGTGGCTAGGCAGGCGGCAGGCAGGCGGCAGGCAGGCCAGGCAGGCAAGGCAGGCAGGCAGGGCAGGCAGGGCGGCAAGGCAGGCAGGCAGGTAGTTCATTGAAATAACCACATATCGATGTTTTGTTCTAAATCCAGCCCTACAATTTGTTTATTTCAACGAATTTTTGCCCGTTTTTCCCAGGAAACTTTTCTATAATAGCTATCAATATTAAATTACACTGTATCACAAACGTATAAACCAGAGTCAAATTCATGTGTTTAGTTTGAAGATACCTCTTGGATTTAAAAGGTTTTTTGACTATTTTGTAAAAATGGAACATTAAAAATGTCATAAAAATATATATGAATATTTGTGATTCGCAGGTAGGCGGCAGGCAGGCAGGCAGGCAGGCAGGCAGTCAGACGCATGTAGTTCCATGAATTAATCAACAGTATCGATGTTATATTTCTATTTAAGTCATACATAAGTCGTCTTATTTCACGATTTTACTCTTTTTCCCATTTACCTTCTATAATTACTATCAAATTAGAAAATTACCATGTATCACAAAACTTAAACCCAGAGTTCCAATATCAGGTGTTTATTTTGAAGATACCTCTGATTTGAAGGTTTTTTTTTGACTATTCTGTAAATGGGACATTAAATAAAATGTCAAGTATAAAATATATATGAATATTGGTTATTTCGCAGGTAGGGAGCAAGGCAGGCAGGGCAGGTAGGCAGGCAGGCAGGCAGGCAGGCAGGCAGGCAGGCAGCAGGCAGGCAGGCAGCAAGCAGGCAGGCAGGCGAGCAGGCAGGCCAGGCAGGCCGGCATGCAGGCAGGCAGCGGCAGGCAGGCAGGCAGGCCAGGCAGGCAGGCAGGCAGGAGGCAGGCAAGGCAGGCAGGCAGGCAGGCCAGGCGAGGCAGGCAGGCAGGCAGGCAGGCAAGGCAGGCGCAAGGCAGGCAACAGACAGGCAGTCAGGCCATGCATGGCAGGCATGCAGGCAGGCAGGCAGGCAGGCAATGACAGGCAGGCAGCAGCCAGGCAGGTAATCAGGGCAGGCAGGCAGGCAGGCAGGCAGGCAAGGCAAACAGGCGGTAGGCAGGCACTATTTAAGTTCATACAAAGGCAGGCAGGCAGGCAGGCAGAGCGGCAGGCAGGCAGACATGCAGGCAGGCAGGCAGGCAGGCATTCAAGGCGCAGCAGGCAGGCAGGTAGGTCAGAACAGTAGGCAGGCAGAGCAAGCAGTCAGGCGGCCAGGCAGGGCAGGCAGGCAGGCAGGCAGGCAGGCTGCAGGAAGGCAGGCAGGCAGCAGGCAGGCAGATAGTTCATTTGAAAATATACCACATATCGGAAGTTATATTTACAATTAATGTTCATACAAGTATTTATTTTACATATTTTAACTTCTGTTTTCCCATTTACCTTGCTATAATAGCTATCAAATAGAATTTCACTGTATCACATAACGTATCTATCCCAGAGTTTAAATCATGAAGTTTTATATCAAGATACCTCTTTATATAAAGTTTTTTTGACTATTCGTAAAATGGGACATTAAAAATGTCCAAATATTATAATAAAGAATATAAATTACGCAGCAGGCAGCAGGCAGGCAGACAGGCAGACAGGCAGACAGGCAGCGATGCAGGCCAGGAAGGCAGGCAGAAGGAGGCAGGCAGGCAAGGCAGGCAGGCAGGCAGGCAGGGCACTAGTCCATTTTAAATAACAAATATTCGAGTGTTATATTTCCATTTAAGTTCATACAAGACGTTGTTTATTCAGATTTTACATTCTTTTTTCCCATTACCTATCTATAAAGCTATCAAATTAGAAATTAATTGATCAGCGTATTAACCAGAGTTCAAATCAAGGTTTTATTTCAAGATAGGCTCTTGATTTAAGAGGTTTTCTGGACTATTTCGGAAAATGGGACATTCAAAATGTCCCAAAAATATGTAAGAATATTTGGTTATTCGCAGGTAGGCACGGCATGGCAAGTCAGGTAGGCAGGCCAGTGCAGGCAGGCAGGCAGGCAGGCAGTGCAGGCAGGCAGGCAGGCCAGGCAGGCAGGCAGGCAGGCAGGCAGTGCAGGCAGGCAGGCAGGCGGCAGGCAGGCAGGCAGGCAGGCAGGCAGGCAGGCAGGCAGGCAGATAGACATGAAGGAAAGCAGGAAGGCAGGCGGGCAATCAGGCAGTCAGCGCAGGCATGCAGGCATGCAGGCAGGCTGGCAGGAAGGCAGGCAGCACGGAGGGCAGGCAGGCAAGGCAAGGCATGGCAGGCAAGCTAGTTCATTGAAATAACCCATATCGATTGTTATATTTACTAATTTTAAGTTCATACAAGATTATTTTACAATTTTAACTTCTGTTCGTCCATTTACTCTTTCTATAAACTATCAAATAGAAATTCACTGTATAACATAACGTATAAACCCCAGAGTTTAAATCAGGTGTTTATTTCAAGATATCCTCTTTATATAAATGGTTTTTTTACTAATCTATTCGTAAAATGGACCATTAAATATGTCCAAAAATATATAAGAATCATTTGGTTTATTCGCAGGCAGGCAGAGGCAGGCAGAACAGGCAGGCCAGGCAGGCAGCAGGCAGGCAGGCAGGACGGCAGGGAGGCAGGCAGGGAGGAAAGGAGGAAATCAGGCAAAGCAGGAAGAATGGAAGGCAGTCAGGCTTGTAGGCAGGCAGGCAGGCAGGCAGGTAGTGTCATTTAAATAACCACATATCGATGTTTATTTTACTACTTAAGTTCATACACAATTGTTTTATTTCAAGATTTCTTACTCTTTTTTCCCTTTTACCTTTCTATAGTATATGCTATCTAATAGAATTAACTGTATTCAGACAAACGTATTAACGTGCAGAGTTCAAATCAGGTTTTGTTATTTCAAATGGAGGCTCTGTTCTTTGTAGTTTTAAATGGTTTTTTTTTTGACTATTCGTAAAATGGGACATTAAAATGTCAAAAAATATTATAAGTAATATTTGTTTTTCGCCGGGCAGGCAGGCAGGCCGCAAGGCAGGGCAGGCAGGCAGGCAGGCAGGCAGGACAGGCAGGCCAGGCAGGCAGGGCAGGCCAGGCAGGCAGGCAGGCAGGCAGGCAGGCAGGCAAGGCAGGCCGAGGCAGGACAGGTAGTTCATTGAATAAACACTTTGTATGAACTTAAAATATTAAATATAACATCGATATGTTATTATTTCAATTGAACTACTTGCCTGCCTGCCTGCCTGTGCCTGCCTGCCTACCTGCTCTCCTGCCTGCCTGCCTGCCTGCCTGCCTGCCTGCCTGCCTGCCTGCCTGCCTGCCTGCCTGCCTGCCTGCCTGCCTGCCTGCCTGCCTGCCTGCGAAAAACAAATATTCTTAAAGATTTTTATGACATTTCTAATGTCCCATTTAACCTATAGTCAAAAACCTTTAAATCAAGAGGTATTTTGAAATAAACACCTGATTTTAACTGGGTTTAAATGTTTTGTGATACAGGTAATTTCTATTTGATAGCTATTATTGAAAAAAGGTAAATGGGAAAAAGAAGTTAAAATCTTGAAATAGAACACTTATAGTATGAACTTAAATAGGTAATATACCATCGTATGTGGTTATTTTAAAATGAACTACCTGCCTGCTGGCCTGACTGCTGCCTGCCTGCCTGCCTGCCGGCCTGCCTGCCCGCCTGCCTGCTGCTCTGCTGCTCTGCTGCTCTGCCTGCTGCCTGCCTGCCTGCCGCCTGCCTGCCTGCCTGTGCCTGCCTGCCTGCGTGCCTGCGAATAACAAATATTTTATATATTTTTTGGGACATTTTTAATGTCATTTTACGAATAGTAAAAAAACCTTTAAATCAATAAAACCTTTAAATTAAGAGGTATCTTGAAATAAACACCTGATTTAAACTCTGGGGTTTATACCGTTTTGTGATACAGTTAATTGCTATTTGATAGCTATTATAGAATAGGGTAAATGGGAAAACAGAAGTAAATTGTAAAATAATATTCCACTCTTCTTTATTGTAAATATAACATCAATATGTGGTTATTTCAATGACCTGCTGCCTGCCTGCCTGCTGCCTGCCTGCCTGCGCGTGCCTGCCTGCCTTCCTGCCAGCCTGCCTGCATGCCTGCATGTCCTGCCGCCTGACTGCCTGCGCCTGCCTTGCCTGTCCTGCCTGCCCTGCTGCCTGCCTGCTGCCTGCCCTACCTGCCGCTGTCTCGCTGCTCTGCCCTGCCTGCCTGCTCTGCCTGCCTGCCTGCCTCCTGCCTGCCTGCCTGCTGCCTGCCTGCCTGCCTGCCTGCCTGCCTGCCTGCCTGCCTGCCTGCCTGCCTGCCTGCCTGCCTGCCTGCCTACCTGGCTGCCTAGCTGTTGTTCTTATATAATTTTGGGACATTTTTAATGTCCCATTTTACGATAGTCAGAAAACTTTCAAATCAAGAGGTATCTTAAAATAAACACCTGATTTGAATTCTGGGGTTTATACTTATGTTATACAGTGACTTTCTATTTGATAGCTATTATAGATAGGTCAATGGGAAAAAGAACGTAAATTCTTGAAATAAGACACTTGGTATGAACTTAATGGAAATATGAGAATCGAATTAGTGGTTATTTAAATGCCTAGCTGCCTGCTGCTGCCTGCCTGCCTGCCTGGCTGCCTGCTTCCTGCTGCCTTCTGCCTGCATGCCTGCATTTCTGCCTGTCTGCATGTCTGCCTGCTTGCCTGCCTGCCTGCGAATAACCAATCTTCTTATATTTTTGGGAGCATTTTTAATGTCCCATTTTTACGAATAGTCAAAAAAAACTTTATATAAAGAGGTATCTTGAAATAAACACCTGATTTAAACTCTGGGGTTTTTAAAATTCTTACGTTTTTTTATGTTATATCAGTGAAATTTCTATTGATAGTATTATAGGCCAAGGGTAATGGGAAAACAGAAGTAAATTGTTAATAATAAATACTTTTTGTGTGTGATGGGAACTAAATGGTATAATAGTAATCATGCTATGTGGTTATTTCAATGATACTAGCTGGCTGCCTGATTGCCTTGCTACCTTCATGCAGCCTGCCTGCCTGCCTGGCTGCTGCCTGCCTGCCTGCCTGCCTGCCTGCTGCCTTCCTACTGCCTGCTATCCTGCCTGCCTGCCTGCCCTGCTTGAATATCTGCCTGCCTGCCTGCCTGCCTGTTTGCCTGCCTGCCTGCCTGCCTGCCTGCCTGCCTGCCTGCCTGCCTGCCTGCCTGCCTGCCTGCCTGCCTGCCTGTTTGCCTGCCTGCCTGCCTGCCTGCCTGCCTGCCTGCTTGCCTGCCTGCCTGCCTGCCTGCCTGTCTGCTTGCCTGCCCTGCCTGCCTGCCTGCCTGCCTGCATGCCTGACTGCCTGCCTGCCTGCCTGGCCTGCCTGCCTGCTGCCTGCCTGCCTGCCTGCTGCCTGCCTGCCGCATGCCTGCCTGCCTTCCTGCTGCCTGCCTGCTGGCCTGCCTGCCTGCTGCCTGTCTGCCTGCCTGCCCTGCCTGCTGCCTGCCTGCCTGCCTGCCTGCTGTCCTGCCTGCCTGCTTGCCTGCTCCTGCCTGCCTGCCATGCCTGCCTGCTGCCTGCCTGCCCTGCCTAGCCTGCCTGCCTGCCTGCGTCTGCCTATCCTGCGTTATATTAACAGATATTTGCAGTTGATAGTAGGTTTGTGTTATGACATTGTGGTTGTAAGTTGTCCCATGTGTTGACGCGAGTTTGATGTCAAAAAACGCTTAAATCATAAGGAGGTTATTGAAATAAACACCTGATTTGAAGCTGCTGGGTTAAGATGTTTTGTGAATCCAGGTAATTTTTCTATTTGATAGCTAAATTATAGAAGGTACATGGGAAAAAAGAAGTGAAAATCGTGAAATAACACTTTGTAATGAACTTAAATAGGAAATTACATCGATATGTGATTATTTCCTGGCATTACTGCCTGCCTGCCTGCCTGCCTGCCTGCCTGCCTGCTACCTCCCTGCGAATATCTAATATTTCATATATATTTTTTATACATTTTTATTTCCATTTTACAAATAGTCAAAAACCTTTTAATTTGTCTATGCCAAGTGAAACACATGATTTGAACTCTGGGGTTTATACGTTTTTTGATACATGTTAATTTGCTATTTGATCGCTATTAATTATGAAGGCTAAATGGGAAAGAAATAGTAAATATCGTGAAATAACAATTTGTATGAATCTTAAATAGGAAAATTATAACAAGATATGTGGTTATTTCATCATGAACTACCTGCCTGCCTGCCTGCTGCCTTGCCTGCCTGCCCTGCCTGCCTGTGCTGCGGTTGCTCTTCTGCCCTGCCTGCCTGCTTGCTTGTTTGCCTGCCTGGCTGCTGCTGCTGCCCTGCCTGCCTGCCTGCCTGCCTGCGCCTGCCTGCCGGCTGCTTGCCTGCGAATAACAAATATTCTTATAATTTTTTGGACATTTTTTAAAAATTTTATAGAATATCAAAAACATTTATATCAATAAAAAGGAAGGTATCTTGAAACACCTGATTTGAACTCTTGGGTTTATACGTTATGTTATACCGTGAATTCTATTTAATAGCTATTATAGAAAGGGTGGAGAAGTGGGAGAGAAAGAAGTAAAATTGTAAAATAAATATTTTGTATGAACTTAAATTGTTAAATATTAACATCGATATGTTGGTTATTTTTCTATGAGACTAGCTTGCCTGCCTGCCGCTGTCCTGCCTGCCTGCCTGCCTGCCTGCCTGCTGCCTGCCTGCCGTGCCTGCCTGCCTGCTGCCGCCGCTGCCTGCCTTGCCTGCTCCCTGCCTGCCTGCTTGCCTGCCTGCTGCCTCCGCCTGCCTGCCTGCCTGCTGCCTGCCTGCCTGCCTGCCTGCTTGCCTGCTGCCTGCCTGCCTGCCTGCTGCTCCTGCCTGCCAACCTGCCTGCTGCCAACCTGCCTGCCCTGTCTGCCTGCTGTCTGCCTCGCCTGCCTGCCTGCTGCTGATGCCTGCCTTCCTGCTGCCTGCCTGCCTGCATGCCTGCCCTGCCTGCCTGACCGCCTGTCTGCCCTGCTGCCTCCTCCTGCCGCTGCTGCCTGCTGCCTGCCTGCCTCCTGCCTTTCCTGCCTGCCTGCCTGCTGCCTGCCTGTCTGCCTGCCTGCCTTGCCTGCCTGCGAATAACAAATATTCCTATATATTTTTGGGACATTTAAAATGTCCCATTTTACGAATAGTCAAAAAACCTTTATATCAAGAGGTATCCTTGAAATAAACACCTGATTAACCTCTTGGGTTTTATACGTTAGTGTTATAAGTGAATTTCCTATTTTTTTGATGCCTTATGAAGTAGTAATTTGAAAAAGAGTAAAATCGTGAAAATAAACTCTTTGTAAGAACTAAACAGGATATATACATCGATATGTGGTTACTTTCAATGACTCTGCCTGCGTGCGTGCCTGCCTGCCGTGTGCGTGCGTGCGTGCCTGCCTGCCTGCCTGCCTGCTGCTGCCCTGCTGCCTGCCTGCCACCTGCGATAACAATATTATTCTATATATTTTATGACATTTTTAATGTCCCATTTTAGAATAGTCAAAAAACTTTAAATCAAGAGGTAATCTTTGAAGTAAACACTCTGATTTGAACTCTGGATTTAAACGTTTTGTGATACAGTTAATTTTTATTTGATAGCTATTTATAGAAAGGTAAATGGGAAAAAGAAGTAAAATCCGTGAAATAACTACTTGTATGAACTTAATAGGAAATATGAAATCATCGATATGTGATTATTTCAATGAACTACCTCTCCTGCCTGCCTGCCTGCCTGCCTGCCCTGCCGCTGCCTGCCTGCTGCCTGCTGCTTGCTGCTGCCCTGCCTGCTGCCTGCCTGCCCTGACTGCCTGCCTGCCTACCTGCGAAATAACAAATATTCTTATATATTTTTGGACATTTTATATGTCCCATTTACGAATAGTCCAAACAACCTTTAAATCAAGAGGTATCTTGAAATAAACAACTGATTTGAACTCTGGGGTTTATACGTTTTGTGATACAGTTAATTTCTATTCGGTAGCTATTATAGAAAGGTAAATGGGAAAAAAAGAAGTATAATCTTGAAAATAAACACTTTGTTATGAACGTAAATACGGTAATAAAATCGATAAGTGTTAGATTAAATGAACTACTGCCTGCCTGCTGACTTCTGCTGCCTGCCTGCCTGCCTGGCTGTCCTGCCCTGCCTGCCTGCCTGCCTGCCTGCCTGCCTGCCTGCCTCCTGCCTGCGCTTGCCTGCTGCTGCCTGCCTGCCTGCTGCTGCTCTGCCTGCCTGCTGCTGCTGCGAATAACAAATATTTCTTATATATTTTTGGGAACATTTTTATCGTCTACGTCTGTTTAAGTGAATAGTCAAGTAAACATTTATTAAGAGGTAATCCTTGATACAGGTACCCTTCGAGCTTTAGAACTTCTGGGGTTTATACGTTATGTTATACCGTGAATTTCTCGTATTTAATCGCTATTTATGAAAGTAAATGGAGAAAAGAAGTAAATGATGTGTGAGAATGTTAAATACTTTGTATGAACTTAAATAGTTAATATAACATCGATATGTGGTTAATTCAATGAACTGGCTGCCGCCTGCTGCCTGTCTGCTTGCCTGCCTGCCTGCTGCTGCCTTGCCTGCCTGCTCGTGCCTGCCGGCTGCCTGCCTGCCAGCTGCTTCCCTGCCTGCCTGCTTGCCTGCCTGCCCTGCCTGCCTGCTGCCTGCCTGCCTGCCTGCCTGCCTGCCTGCTGCTTGCCTGCCTGCCTGCTGCTGCCTGCCTGCCTGCCTGCCTGCTGCCTGCCTGTCTGCCTGCCTGTCTGCCCTGCTGGTCTGCCTGCCTGCCTGCCTGCCTGCCTGATGCCTGCCTTCCTGCCTGCCTGCCTGCTGCCCTGCCTGCCTGCTCTGCTGCTCTGCCTGGGTCTGTTGCCTGCCTGTCCTGCCGAGCCTGCCTGCCTGCCTGCCTGCCTGCTTGCCTGCTGCCTGCCTGCCTCTGCCTGCCCTTCTGCCTGCCTGCCTGCCTTCTGCCTGCTGCTGCCTGCCTGCCGAATACAAATATTCTTAATATTTTTTGGGACATTTTTAATGTCCTGTACGAATAGTCAAAACACCTTTATATCAAGAGGTATCTTGAAATAAACACGCTGACTTAACTCTTGGTTTATACGTTTGTTATACGTGATATTGTGTCTATGTTTGATAGCTTCTTAGCTAGAAATTGGAAAAAATAGAATAAAAGAAAAAAAAAAAAAAAAAAAAAAAAAAAAAAAAAAATGGACAAAGAATAAAATCGTGAAATTAACACTTTGTATGAACTTAAACAGGAAAGTATAACATCGATATGTGTTATTTCAATGAACTGCCTGCGTGCGTGCCTGCGTGCGTGCGTGCGTGCGTGCCTGCCTTGCCTGCCTGCCTAGCCTGCCTGCCTGCCTGCTGCCTGCCTGTCTGCCTGCCTGCTTGCCTACCTGCGAATAACAAATATTGCTATATATTTTTTTATGACATTTTTAATGTCCCATTTTGACGAATAGTCAAAAAACCTTTAAATCAAGAGAGTATCTTGAAATAAAACATCCTGATTTGAAACTCAAGGAATTTAAACTTTTTGTGTACTGGAGTTAATTTCTATTTGATAGCTATATAGAAAGGTAAATGGGAAAAAAGAAGTTAAATCGTGAAATAACTTTGTATGAACTTAAATAGGAAATATAACATTCGATATGTGATTATTTCAATGAACTACCTTCCTGCCTGCCCTGCCTGCCTGCCTGCCTGCCTGCCTGCCTGCCTGCCTGCCTGCCTGCCGCCTGCCTGCCTGGCCTGCCTGCCTGCCTGCCTTTGCTTGCGAATAACAAATATTCTTATATATTTTTGGGACATTTTTAAGTCCCATTTTACGATGTCAAAAACTTTAAATAAGAGGTATCTTGAAAATATAACAGCCTGATTTTGAACTCTGGGTTTATACGTTTTGGTGATACAGTTAATCTCTATTTGATAGCTTTCTAGAAAGGTAATGGGAAAAAAGAAGTAAAATCGTGAAATAATCACTTTTTACTAACTTAAATAGTACATATAACATCGCTATCTAGTTTTTTCAATGACCTAACTGCCTGCCTGCCTACCTGTCTGCTGCCTGCTTGCCTGCCTGCTCTGCCTGATGCCTGCCTATGCCTGCCTAGCTGCCTTCCTTTCCTGCCTGCCTCCTGCCTGCCTTGCCTGCCTGTCTGCCTGCCTGCCTGCCTTGCCTGCGAATAACAAATATTCCTTTATATTTTTGGGACGATTTTTAATTGTCCCATTTTACAAATAGTCAAAAAACTCTTTATATAAAGGTATCGTGAATAACACCTGATTTAACTCTGGGGTTTTATCGTTATGTTATACAGTGAATTTCTATTTTATAGCTCTATTAGATAGCTATTATAGAAAGGTAAATGGGAAACAGAAGTAAAATTCGTAAAATAAATATTTTGTATGAACTTAAATTGTAAATATAACATCGATTGTGGTTATTTCACATGAAACCTAGCCGTTGCCTGCTGCTGCCCTGCCTGCCTGCTCCCTGCTGCTGCCTTCCCTGCCAGCCCTGCCAGCATGCTGCCTGCTGCTGCTGCTGCCTGCCTTGCTGGACCCTGCTGCCTGCTGCCCTGCTGCCTGCCTTGCCTGCCTGCCTACCTGCCTGCCTGTCTGGCCTGCTGCCTGCTGCTGCCTGCCTGCTGTCTGCCTGTTTTCTGTCCTGTCTCCTTGCCTGCCTGCTCCTTGGCCTGCCTGCCTGCTGCCTGCCTGCCTGCCCTGCTGCCTACGCTGACTGCCTGCTGCCTACGCTGCGAATAACAGAAATTCTTACATATTTTGGGATCATTTTTTAATAGTCCAAATTTTTACGGAATAGTCTGAAAACTTAAATCAAGAGTATCTTGAAATAAACACCTGATTTGAAATCGGGTTTAAATGTTTTGTGATACAGGTAATTCTATTTGATAGCTATTATAGAAAGGTAAAATCGGGAAGAAAGAAGTAAAATCGTGAAATGAACACTTTTGTCTGAACTTAATAGGAAATATACCAATCGATTATGTGGATTATTTTCATGAACTTACTGCTGACTGCCTGCCTGCCTTGCCTGCCTGCCTGCCTGCCTGCCTGCCTGCCTGCCTGCCTGCCTGCTGCCTGCCTGCCTTCCTGCCTGCCTTGCCTGACCTTGCCTGAAGACCTGCCTGCCTGCCTGTTTGCCTGCCTGCTGCCTGCCTTCCTGCCTGCCTGCCTGCCTGCTGCCTGCCTGCCTGCCTGCCTGCTGCCTGCCTGCCTGCCTGCCTGCTGCCTGCCCTGCCTGCCTGGCCTGCCTGCCTGCCTGCATGCTTGCCTGCCTGACTGCCTGTCTGCTGCCTGCCTTCCTGCTGCCTTCCCTGCCTGCCTGCTGCCTGATGCCTGCCCTGCCTACCTGCGAATAACATAATATTCTTATACTATTTTATGACATTTTTAAATGTCCCATTTTTCCAAGGATAGTCACAAAAACTTTAAATCAAAAAGAAGGTATTTGAAATAAAACACCTTGATTTGAACTCTGGTGGTTTTAATACATGTTTGTGATAATCGGTAGTTTTATTTGATAGTTATTATAGATAGAAGGTAATGGGAAAATTAAGAAGTAAATCGTGAATATACACTTGTTGTATGAAGCTTGAAATAGTATAATAAAACATCGATTGTGGTTATTGTTCAATGAAACTGCTGCCTGCCTGCTGCCTGCCTGCCGCCTGCCTGCCTGCCTGCCTGCCTGCCTGCCTGCCTGCCTGCCTGCGAATAAGAAATATTCTGATATATTTTTGGGACATTTTTAATGTTCGATTGTTTACGAAAATAGTCAAAAACCTTTAAATCAGAGGTTACTTGAATAATACACCAAGATTTGAACTCTGGGGTTTATAAGTTTTGTGATACAGTGAATTCTAATTGAAAAAGCGATTATTAGAAAGTAAATGGTTAAAAGTGAAAGTAAAATCTTGAAAATAAACACTTTGTATTGAATCTTAAAAGGAATATAATAACATCGCATATGGTGGTTATTTCAATGAACTAGCTGCCTGCCCTGCCAGCCTGCCTGCCCGCTGCTCGCCTGCCTGCCTGCCTGCCTTGCCTACTGCCTGATGCCTGCCTGCATGCCTGCCTGCTTGCCTGCTTGCCTGCCTGCCCGCCTGCCGCCTGCCGCCTGCCGCCTGCCGCCTGCCGCCTGCCGCCTGCCGCCTGCCGCCTGCCGCCTGCCGCCTGCCGCCTGCCGCCTGCCGCCTGCCGCCTGCCGCCTGCCGCCTGCCGCCTGCCGCCTGCCGCCTGCCGCCTGCCGCCTGCCGCCTGCCGCCTGCCGCCTGCCGCCTGCCGCCTGCCGCCTGCCGCCTGCCGCCTGCCGCCTGCCGCCTGCCGCCTGCCGCCTGCCGCCTGCCGCCTGCCGCCTGCCGCCTGCCGCCTGCCGCCTGCCGCCTGCCGCCTGCCGCCTGCCGCCTGCCGCCTGCCGCCTGCCGCCTGCCGCCTGCCGCCTGCCGCCTGCCGCCTGCCGCCTGCCGCCTGCCGCCTGCCGCCTGCCGCCTGCCGCCTGCCGCCTGCCGCCTGCCGCCTGCCGCCTGCCGCCTGCCGCCTGCCGCCTGCCGCCTGCCGCCTGCCGCCTGCCGCCTGCCGCCTGCCGCCTGCCGCCTGCCGCCTGCCGCCTGCCGCCTGCCGCCTGCCGCCTGCCGCCTGCCGCCTGCCGCCTGCCGCCTGCCGCCTGCCGCCTGCCGCCTGCCGCCTGCCGCCTGCCGCCTGCCGCCTGCCGCCTGCCGCCTGCCGCCTGCCGCCTGCCGCCTGCCGCCTGCCGCCTGCCGCCTGCCGCCTGCCGCCTGCCGCCTGCCGCCTGCCGCCTGCCGCCTGCCGCCTGCCGCCTGCCGCCTGCCGCCTGCCGCCTGCCGCCTGCCGCCTGCCGCCTGCCGCCTGCCGCCTGCCGCCTGCCGCCTGCCGCCTGCCGCCTGCCGCCTGCCGCCTGCCGCCTGCCGCCTGCCGCCTGCCGCCTGCCGCCTGCCGCCTGCCGCCTGCCGCCTGCCGCCTGCCGCCTGCCGCCTGCCGCCTGCCGCCTGCCGCCTGCCGCCTGCCGCCTGCCGCCTGCCGCCTGCCGCCTGCCGCCTGCCGCCTGCCGCCTGCCGCCTGCCGCCTGCCGCCTGCCGCCTGCCGCCTGCCGCCTGCCGCCTGCCGCCTGCCGCCTGCCGCCTGCCGCCTGCCGCCTGCCGCCTGCCGCCTGCCGCCTGCCGCCTGCCGCCTGCCGCCTGCCGCCTGCCGCCTGCCGCCTGCCGCCTGCCGCCTGCCGCCTGCCGCCTGCCGCCTGCCGCCTGCCGCCTGCCGCCTGCCGCCTGCCGCCTGCCGCCTGCCGCCTGCCGCCTGCCGCCTGCCGCCTGCCGCCTGCCGCCTGCCGCCTGCCGCCTGCCGCCTGCCGCCTGCCGCCTGCCGCCTGCCGCCTGCCGCCTGCCGCCTGCCGCCTGCCGCCTGCCGCCTGCCGCCTGCCGCCTGCCGCCTGCCGCCTGCCGCCTGCCGCCTGCCGCCTGCCGCCTGCCGCCTGCCGCCTGCCGCCTGCCGCCTGCCGCCTGCCGCCTGCCGCCTGCCGCCTGCCGCCTGCCGCCTGCCGCCTGCCGCCTGCCGCCTGCCGCCTGCCGCCTGCCGCCTGCCGCCTGCCGCCTGCCGCCTGCCGCCTGCCGCCTGCCGCCTGCCGCCTGCCGCCTGCCGCCTGCCGCCTGCCGCCTGCCGCCTGCCGCCTGCCGCCTGCCGCCTGCCGCCTGCCGCCTGCCGCCTGCCGCCTGCCGCCTGCCGCCTGCCGCCTGCCGCCTGCCGCCTGCCGCCTGCCGCCTGCCGCCTGCCGCCTGCCGCCTGCCGCCTGCCGCCTGCCGCCTGCCGCCTGCCGCCTGCCGCCTGCCGCCTGCCGCCTGCCGCCTGCCGCCTGCCGCCTGCCGCCTGCCGCCTGCCGCCTGCCGCCTGCCGCCTGCCGCCTGCCGCCTGCCGCCTGCCGCCTGCCGCCTGCCGCCTGCCGCCTGCCGCCTGCCGCCTGCCGCCTGCCGCCTGCCGCCTGCCGCCTGCCGCCTGCCGCCTGCCGCCTGCCGCCTGCCGCCTGCCGCCTGCCGCCTGCCGCCTGCCGCCTGCCGCCTGCCGCCTGCCGCCTGCCGCCTGCCGCCTGCCGCCTGCCGCCTGCCGCCTGCCGCCTGCCGCCTGCCGCCTGCCGCCTGCCGCCTGCCGCCTGCCGCCTGCCGCCTGCCGCCTGCCGCCTGCCGCCTGCCGCCTGCCGCCTGCCGCCTGCCGCCTGCCGCCTGCCGCCTGCCGCCTGCCGCCTGCCGCCTGCCGCCTGCCGCCTGCCGCCTGCCGCCTGCCGCCTGCCGCCTGCCGCCTGCCGCCTGCCGCCTGCCGCCTGCCGCCTGCCGCCTGCCGCCTGCCGCCTGCCGCCTGCCGCCTGCCGCCTGCCGCCTGCCGCCTGCCGCCTGCCGCCTGCCGCCTGCCTGCCCTGCTGCCTGCCTGCCTGCCTGAATGCCTGCTTGCCTGCCTGCCTAACTAAATATTCGTTATACTTTTTTTGACATTTTTTAATGTCCCATTTTAACCAATAGTCAAACAAATCCTTTAAATCAAGAGTTATACATTGACATATAACACCTGATTTAACTCCTGGGGTTTATAACATTTTGTGATACAGTTAATTTCTATTTGATAGCTATTATTGAAAGGTTAAATGGGAAAAAAGAAGAAAAATCGTGAAATAAACACTTTGTATGACCTTAAATATAAATATAAACTCGATATGTGGTTATTTTCAATGAACTGCCTGCCTGCCTGCCTGCCTGGCCTGCCCCTGCCTGCCTGCCTGCCTGCCTGCCATACTGGAATAAGAAATATTCTGATATATTTTGGGACATTTTAAATGTCCATTTTACGAATAGCCAATAAACTTTAAATCAAGAGGTATTTGAAATAAACCAGATTGAACTCTGGGGTTTTATACATTTTGTGATTACATGACTTTCCTATTTGAAAGCTATTATATGAAAGTGTAAATGGTTAAAGAAAAGAAAGTAAAATCTTTGAAAATAATACACTTTGTATGTAAGCTTAAATAGGAATAACATCGATCTGTGGTACTTTCAATGAAGCTAGCTGGCCTGCCTGCCAGCCTGCCGCGCCTGCCTGCCTGCTGCCCTGCCTGCCTGCCTGCCTTGCCTACCTGCTGAATGCTGCCTGAATGCTCCTGCCTGCTTTGCCTGCTGCCTGCCTGCCTGCCTGCCTGCTGCTGCCTGCATGCCTGCCTGCCTTCCTGCCTGCTGCCTGCCTGCCTGTCTGCCTGTTTGCCTCTCTGCCCTGCCCTGCCTGCCTGCCTGCCTGCCTGCCTGCGTGCCTGCCTGCTGCCTGTCCTACCTTGCCTGCTGTCTGATGCTGCCTGCCTGCTGCCTGCCTACCTGCCAGCCTTGTCTGCCTGCCTGCCTGCTGCGCCTCCTGCCTTGCTGCCTTCCTGCCTGCCTGCTTCGATGTGCCTGCCTGGCTGTCTGTTGCGCTGCCTGCTGCCTGCTGCCTGCTGCCTGCTGCCTGCTGCCTGCTGCCTGCTGCCTGCCTGCCTGCATTCCTGCCTGCCTTCCTGCAATGCATGCCTGCCCTGCCTGCCCTGACTGACTGTCTGCTGCCTGCCTGACTGCCTGCCTGCTGGGCTTTCTGCCGGCCTGCCAGCAGCCTTTGTTCCTGCACCCTGCTGCTGCCCGCCCTGCCTGGCCCACCTGCGTGGTGCCTGGCCTTCCGCCTCGTGCCTCCTGCTTCCTGCTGCCCTGTTCCTGATGCTGCCTGCCTGCTGCTGCTTGCCTCTGCTGCCTGCCTGCTTGCATTGCTGCCTGCTGCATGCCTGCCTGCTGCCTGCCTGGCCTGCTGCTGCCTTGCCTGCCCTACCTTGCTGCTGTCTGCCTGCCTGCCTCCTGCTGCCTGCCTGCCTGCCTACCTGCCTGCTTTCTGCCCGCCTGTCTGCCTCCCTGCCTGCCTGCCTGCCTGCCTGCTTGCATGTCTGCCTGCTGCTTGCCTGCTGCCTGCCTGCCTGCCTGCCTGCCTGCTGCCCTGCCTGCTTTGCCTGCCCTGCTTGCTCTGCCTGCCTGCTGCCTGCCTGCCTGCCTTTCTGCCTGCCTGCCTGCTTGCCTGACTTCTGCCTGCCTGCCTGCTGCCTGCCTGCCTGCCTGCTGCTGCTGCCTGCCTGCCTGCCTGCTTGCTGCCTGCCTGCCTGCCTGCCAACCTGCCTGCCTGTCTGCCTGCCTGCCTGCCTGCCTGCTGCCTGCTGCCTTCCTGCCTGCCTGCCCTCCTGCTTGCTGCCTGCTGCCTGCTGCCTGCTGCCTGCCTGCCTGCCTGCCTGCTTGCCTGCCTGCCTGCTGTCTGCCTTGCCTGCCTGCTGCTGCCTGCCTGCCTGTCCTGCTGCCTGCCTGCCTGCCTGCTGTCCTGCCTGCTGCTTGCCGCCTGCCTGCCTGCCTGCCTGCCTGCCTACCTGCTTGCCTGCCTGCCTGCTTCCTGCCTGCCTTCCTGCCTGCTGCCTGCCTGCGTCTGCCTGCCTGCTGCTGCCTCGAAAACAATATTCTGTATTATTTTTTGGGACATTTTTACATGTCCCATTTTAACGAATAGTCAAAAAACTGTCTGCCTGCCTGCCTGCTTGCTGCCTGCTTTGCCTGCCTGCCTGCCTGCCTGCCTGCCTGCCTGCCTGCCTGCCTGCCTGCTGCCTGCCTGCTGCCTGCCTGCCTGCCTGCCTGCCTACCTGCGTGCCTGCTGCCTTCCTGCCAGCCTGCCTGCCTGCATGCCTGCCTGCCTGCTGCCTGCCTGCCTCTGCCTGCCTGCCTGCCTCCTTCTGCCTGCCTTGCCTGCCTACCTGCTTCGTATCTTCTACTGTTACCTCCTTCCTGCTTGCTGCCTGCCGCTGCTGCCTGCCTCGCCTGCTGCCTGCCTGCCTGCCTGCTGCCCTGTGCCTGCCTGCTTGCTGCCTGCCTGCCTTCCTGCTGCCTGTTTTCAATGATCTGCCTGCCTGCCTGCCTACCTTCCTGCTCTGCCTGCCTGCCTGCCTGCTTGCCTGCTCCCTTCCTGCCTGCTGCCTGCTACTGCCTGCTGCCTGCCTGCCTCCTGCTGCCTGCCTGCCTGCCTGCCTGCCTGCCTGCCTGCCTGCCTGCCTGCCTGCCTGCCTGCCTGCCTGCCTGCCTTCTTGCCTGCCTGCCTGCCTGCCTCTGCCTGACTGCCTGCCTGCCTACCTGCGATTAGCATATTCTTATATATTTCTTATGACATTTTTAATGTCCCATTTTACGAATAGTCAAAAAACCTTTAAATCAAGAGGTATCTTGAAATAAACACCTGATTTGAACTCTGGATTTAAATGTTTTGTGATACAGGTAATTTCTATTTGATAGCTATTATAGAAAGGTAAATGGGAAAAAAGAAGTAAAATCGTGAAATAAACACTTTGTATGAACTTAAATAGGAAATATAACATCGATATGTGATTATTTCATGGAACTACTGCCTGCCTGCCTACCTGTCTGCCTGCCTGCCTGCCTGCCTGCCTGCCTGCCTGCCTGCCTGCCTGCCTGCCTGCCTGCCTGCCTGCCTGCCTGCCTGCCTGCCTGCCTGCCTGCCTGCCTGCCTGCCTGCGAATAACTTATGCCTGAATGCCCTTATGGCTGCCTGCCTGCCTGCTTGCTTCCTGCTTGCCTGCTTGCCTGCCTGCAGGTGCTGCCTGCCTGCCTGCCTGCCTGCTTGCCGCTGCCTCTTCCTGCGTGGTTATTTCACTGAACTGCCTGCCTGCCTGCCTACCTTCCTTCCTGCTGCCTGCTGCCTGCCTGCCCTGCCTGTGCCTGCCTCCTGCCTGCCTGCCTGCCTGCCTGCCTGCCTGCTGCCTGCCTGCCTGCCTGCTGCCTGCTCTGCCTGCCTGCATGCTGCTGCCTGACTCGCTGTTCTAGCCCTTGCTGCCTTCCTTGCCTGCCTGCCTGTCCTGCCTGCCCTGCTGAATGCCTGCCTGCCTACTTGCGAAACAAATATTCCTTATATTATTTTATGACATTTTTAATTGTCCCCATTTTACAAATAGTCAAAAACCTTTAAATCAAGAGAGTTATCTTGAAATAAACATCAGATTTGAACCTGGGGTTTATACATTTTGTGATACAGTTAATTTTCTATTTGATAGCTTTATTATAGAAAGGTAGAATGGAACACAAGCAGTAAAGAATCGTGAATATAATTACACTTTGTAATGAACTTAATAGTAAATAAAATATCGATATGTGGTTATTTCAACTGCAACTGCCTGCTGCTGCTGCCCTGCCTGCCCTGCCTGCCTGCCTGGCTCGCCTGAATGCCTGACGACATAGAAATACGTTCCTGATATATTTTTGGACACATTTGTTTAAATGTCCATTTTACGAATATAGTCAAAAAAAAACCTTTAGAATCAAGAGGTTATCTTGAAATAAACACCAGATTGTGAAACTCTGGGGTTTTATACATTTGTGATTACAGTGAAATTTCTATTTGAAAGCTATTATAGAAAGGATAAATGGTAAAAAAGAAGTAAAAATCTCAAGTAAACATCTCTTGTATGAACTTAAATAGTAAATATAACATCCATATGTGGTTATTTCAATGATACTAGCTGCCTGCGTGCAGCGCTGCCTGCCAGCTGCACACGCAATGCTGCCTCGCTGCCATGCCTGCCATGCCTGCTACTGCCTGAATGCCGGCCTGAATGCCTGCCTGCTTGCCTGCTTGCCTGCCTGCCTGCCTTGCTGCCTGCTCCTGCCTGCTGCCTGCCTGCCTGCCTGCCGCTCCTGCCTGCTTGCATGTCTGCCTGCCTGCCTGTGCCTGCCTGCTGCCATGCCTGCCTGCCTGCCTGCTGCCTGCCTGCCCTGCCAGCCTGTCTGCCTGCCTGCCTGCCTGCCTGTGCATGCTGCCTTCCTGCCTGCCTGCTTGCATGTCGCCTGCCTGCTTGCCTGCCTGCCTGCCTGCTGCCCTGCCTCCTGCCTGCTGCCTGCCTGCCTGCCTGCCTGCCTGCCTGCCTCCTGCCTGCCTGCCTGCTGCATGCCTGCCGCCTGCCTGACTGCCTGTCTGCCTGCCTGCCTGACTGGACTGCTCCTGCCTGCCTGCCTGCTGCCTGCTGCGCTTGCCTGCCTGCCTGCCTGCTGCCTGCTTCCTGCCTGCCTTCCTGGCTGCGGTGGCCCTCCTGCTCCTGCCTGCCTGCTGAATGCCTGCTGCTGCCTGCGCTGCTTGCCCTGCCTGCCTTCGCTTGCCTGTCTTGCAATGTCTGCTGCCTGCCTGCCTGATAGCCTGCCGCCTGCTGCCTGCTGCCTGCCTGCTCTGCCTGCTGCCTCTGCTCGCCTACCTGCTGCTGCTGCCTGCCTGGGCTTCCTGCCTGCTGCCTGCCTGCCTTACCTGCATGCCTGTCTGGCTGCCTGCTGCCTGCTGCTGGCTGCCTGCTGCCTGCTGCCTGCTGCCTGCTGCCTGCTGCCTGCTGCCTGCTGCCTGCTGCCTGCTGCCTGCTGCCTGCTGCCTGCTGCCTGCTCTGCTGCCTGGCCTCCTTCTGCTGAACCTGCTGCTTGCCTGCCTTTCCTGCCTGCCTGCCTGCGCCTGCCTGCCTGCCTGCCTGCCTGCCTTGCTGGCCTGCTGCGCTTTGCCTGCTGGCTTGCCTGCCCACTTGCCTGCCTGGCATAACCTGCCTGCCGTTCCTGCCTGCCTGCCTGCTGCCTGCCTGCCTGCCTGCTGCCTTCGCCTGCCTGCCCCTGCCTGCCTTCCTGCCTGCTGCCTGCCTGCCTGGCCTGCTGCGCTGCTGCTGCCCTGCCTGCCTGCCTCCTGCTGCCTGCTGCTCGTCCTGCATGCTGGCTGCTGTTGCCTGCCTGCTTGCCTGCCCTGCCTGCCTGCCTCCCTGCCTGCCTACCTGCCTGCCTGCCTGCTGCCTGCTCCTCTGCCTGCTTCCTCTGCCTTGCCTGCCTGCCTGTCGCCTGCCTTGCCGTGCTGCTGCGAATAACGCACATATCTTTATAATATTTTTGGGAACATTTTTAATGTCCATTTACGAATTTAGTCAAAAACCTTGTATAGTAAAGAGGTATGCTTAAATTTGAAAACACCTGATTTAAACTCTGGGGTTTATACGTTATGTTATAAAGTGAATTTCTATTTGATAGAATATTATAGAAAGGTAAATGGAAAAAAAGAAGAAAAATTGTAAAATAAATACTTTTGTATGAACTTAAATTGTAAATACAACATCGATATGTGGTTATTTCAATGACTAGCTGCTGCCTGCTGCCTGCCTGCCTTCCTGCTAGCCTGCCTGCCTGCTGTCTGCTGCCTGCCTGCCTGCTGCCTGCTGCCTGCCTGCCTGCCTGCGCTGCCTGCCTGCCTGCCGCCCTGCCTGCCTGTGGCTGCCTGCCTGCCTTTCTGCTGCCCTGCACGCCAGCTGCTACTACCTCCTGCATACTGCCTGCTGGCTGCTCTCTGCCTGCCTGCCTGCCTGCCTGCCTGCCTGCCTGTCTGCCTGCTTGGCCTGCCTGCCTTTCTGCCTGCCTGCCTTCCTGCCTGCCTGCCTGCCTTTCTGACTGACTGGCCCGCCTCTGCTGCTGCCCCTCCCTCGCGCTGCCTGCTGCTGCTTG
>JABUQX010020765.1:2500-5000 GCA_015478945.1 Trachelipus rathkii
CAAGGCGACCTGTACCACACTCCGACGATGTTCCCATCCCAGTGTTCACTACACCCCAGACCTAGCGTTGTCTGATGAAGAGGATATCCAGGAGTTGGTGTGCACACGTGCAGATAGTGGTAGTGAATATGAAGAAAGTACTTCTACACAACAACAGTTTTCCCAGGAAGAGATCAATGATTTGGTACGAGAGTTAAGTCCCTCCAAGGCAAGATTCTGAGCTTTTAGAATCTAGACTAAGTGAAACGAATTGTCTCAGGCCGAATGTAAAATAACTTTTTTTCGGACAAGAGAGGTAGTACTTCTTCCATATTTCATTGAAGAAGAAGACCTAGTATACTGTAGGAACATCTCTGGACTCCTACTCAAATGCGGGTTACCTATATACCGACCAGAAGATTGGCTATTGTTTATGGATAGTTCAACGAGAAGCTTGAAGTGTGTTTTATTGAACAATGGCAATAGTTATGCATCGATTCCAATAGGTAACTCAACAAAACTGAAAGAGGAATATGAAAATATAAGAATGATCTTGCAGAAGCTTAGATATAATGAACACAAGTGGTCTATATGCGTTGATTTGAAGATGGTCAACATCTTACTTGGGCAGCAAAGCGGATATACTAAGTACCCTTGTTTCATATGCTTGTGGGATTGTAGGGCTAAAGAAGACCACTGGGAAAAAGTTGTATGCCTGCTAGGGAAAATATGACTGTAGGTGCATCAAATATCATTAACGAACCACTGGTGACAGGGGAAAAATTATTTTCCCACCACTCCACATCAAGCTATACTGAGGAAGCCAATTTGTTAGGGCCCTAGATAAAGATGGTGAATGTTTCAAATAATATTTCCAGATTTTTTCCCCCCCCCCCCCTGGCCGTTGAGTATGGGAGAAACTCAAAAGCTGGAATCTTTAGGGCCCTCAAATTCGCCAAATCATCAAGGATGACAATTTCATAAATTCCATGACTGATATTGAAGCATCTGCCTGGAAAAGTTTTGTCTTGGTTGTTCAGAACTTTTTGGGCAACCATAAATCTGCCAACTATGTAGAACTCGTACAGAAAATGCTCTTTCGGACTTCAAAAATTTGAATGCTAATATGAGCATAAAAGTTCACTTTCTACATAGTCACTTAGATCGGTTTCCGGATAATCTAGGATGTTATAGTGAGGAACAAGGGGAGAGGTTCCATCAAGATATCAAGGTGATGGAAGAAAGATACCAAGGGAGATGGGATACACACATGATGGCAGACTATTGTTGGAGCCTTCAACGTGATTGTCCACATTCTGCACACAGAAGACAATCATATAGACAGCGATTTGTAATGCATTAATTGTGATTTCATTGTACTGAATTGAATGTTTTGACCTATTAGCATTTTATGTACTTACTCATTAACAATTTGATATATATCTTTCGTGTTTTTGTTTGTGAATTACGTTACAACCTAACATAAATTGTTGTATTAATGCATTTTTGTGACCACCCTGTATCTCAAAAACTAGAGCCAATCTAGGAAACGGAGGTCATATTCGGAATCAGGGCAACAAGTTACCTATAAAATGACCTTCAAATGTTTTGCCGCAAAATCTTTGTAGGCCAGTGTAATAAATGTTTAGATTTGAGAAATTACCTATTGAGTTGGTAGAAAATACTTTTGTAGGTAAGGAGATAGTAAAATAGTGAATTAATTATAAAAATAGCATAAAATTGATGAATTAAATATTTTAAAAAAAATCAAAGAGACATTGATTACATCACTTGCATCGTATGTTTTGATCATGAGAGAAGCAATTGGATACGTTGCTACAGCTTGTGTTTCATGTTCTTGTGGATTTTAAGATGACGCCATTGTGGTGTCATGACAACTGTTAGTTAAGATGATGATGATGATGATGATGATGATGATGATGATGATGATGATGATGATGATGATGATGATGATAACAATTGAGTGTCATAGAAACAGTATACCAATGTGAATAAGAATATTCAAATTAAATTTGGTGACGCCATGAAACCATATGTAATAAAAATTAAAATTATTTTTTCCAGTTTGGTCACCATCGTGTTATTGATGTTTATCAATGAGAATCTAGTTCAGGATGAATATCTTTATGGACTTGAAAATATACATGAATATTCTATTTGAGGAAATTAAGGTTTACAATTCATTGAGAAAGTTGTGATGTGTCTAGCCCAGATGCTCGACAGGTCAAATGGTCAATACGATATCAAAAATATTTTCCGTATAGCCAGACGCAGGGGTTAGGATAGGTTAGGTTAGGTTAGGTTAGGTTAGGTTAGGTTAGGTTAGGTTAGGTTAGGTTAGGTTAGGTTAGGTTAGGTTAGGTTAGGTTAGGTTAGGTTAGGTTAGGTTAGGTTGGGGTAAGGGTAGGTTAGGTTAGGTTAGGTTAGGTTAGGTTAGGTTAGGTTAGGTTAGGTTAGGTTAGGTTAGGTTAGGTTAGGTTAGGTTAGGTTAGGTTAGGTT
>JABUQX010020765.1:12500-17500 GCA_015478945.1 Trachelipus rathkii
TACTTACTTACTTACTAACTAACTTTACTTAAATATTATAAATTATTATACTATTTTCTTTGCAAATAAAAAAATTTTGTTTTCCCTCTCATCAAAATTTTCACCTTTTTTCCGCCGAAAGATTTGCAGCGAGAAAGGTCGCTACCGAATTATATTATATAATATATATTATATATATATATATTAATATATATATATATAATATATATTTATATATAATTATATATTATATATATATAAATATATATATATATATATATATATATATTATATATATATATATAGTATATATATAATAATCTTATTTAATTCATTTTACACATATTATTTTTTTTAAAAAATAATAAATTTGGCTAATAGTAAATGTAATTTAATATATTTTATAGTTAGAAAGAATTTTTTTTTTACCTATGCATCTAGTAGTTTAGGACAAATATTTAATTATATTATATTCAATTAAACCAGATAACAATAACATTACTTTGAATGAAAATCAAAGTTTAAAACGAAAGTTATAATATAATATAATATAATATAATATAATATAATATAATATAATATAATAATATAATATAGGATTACTTTACTTAGTATTGTAAACAGTAACCAAAACATGTTTATTTGATTTTATTGTTTAAATATGGACTTTAATATTGCATAGTTGCTTAGCATATGTGTTAACGACTCGGACTCATCTAACGAATTCCCTGCCTGATCCTTACAAAGGGAACCTTACTAATAAAATTGCGTGAGTTGTGAATAGGTTTATAATGTAATTGAAAGAATTAGTAAATAGACTTATCATCTCACACAAAAGAAACGTTCAATGGCCCTGCGTAACCTAGTATATAAATGCTAATTTTTCATGTTTGTAATGTATACGTTATCACACTTTCTATTACACCTTTTAAACAATAAAAAATAAGCGTTTAATATAATAATAATCAATAAACAAAGCAATTCAACATAAATTTCTTAGAGATGTTAAAGATTTTTTTAGGTATTTGGAAATTGATTTTTAATAAATTTAAAATTTCTCTTTAAAGAAATTCTAAGCCTTATTGCTACCCGCTTTCTTCTTTCTTTCAGTTTAACAAATTTATTATAGTTGCGTCTATCAACCCTAAGCAAGAAATAGTATTTACAAGTTAAATAACCATGATGCATAGTAAATTTCTTTTGTAATAAAAATTAAATATGTTGAAAAATAATTAAACTTTTATCAATTATCATTATTATTAAAATAATTAATGGAGACGCATTATATCAAATCAATGGAAAAAGATTCTAATGTTTTTAACATCACGAAGAAAAGAAATGTCTTATTTTGAAGACTTTTCTCTTTTCACTTAGCGTTGGTTCGTGCCAAAGAAAATATTGTTAATATCTGATGAAAACGTTTATATACATGAGATTAACTGCGGTGGTTATAACTGCTTGATGGAAAGAAACACTTCGGTGGTAATGATCTTCGTTTCCAACAATTAAACTTGAAAACTTTGATCAATCTTTTTATCAGTGGATATTTTTTTAATGTAAAATTATATTTTTTGATAATTACAATCTTGGATTTCATTGAAGGAAAATTTCAAATGACTATAAAATGGTTTCCTGGTAAATTATTGCTGATATTCCGCTAACCCAAATTTAGATTAAACCCTATAACATTTAGTTCTGAAATCCAAAGGTCAAGATTTATATTCATCGCTGAAATAACTTATAAAGAAAATAATCCCGTTATTGAAAACTTATTCCTGTAAAACCTCATTGAAGAATCGTTTCTGGATCATCGAAATGGAAATTTGATTTAGGATTGTGGACAAGATTTCGAAAAATATCAGGAATTTTCGATTGATAGAACCTCAAACTCGCATGTGACAAGTTTTAAAAGTTAACGGAGTTTTGTGGCAGTAAATTTCCCTTACTATTACAAATTCTCAGGAGAGAAATACTGTACTGCGTCTCAACGTCGAAGCATTAGAAATTATAAAGAAAAAATTGAATTTTTCCTATGTAATGAAATATTTAGACTCTTATGGAGAGAAAAACCCAAATGGATCATGGAATGGCCTTTTTAAAGAAACACAAAAAGGCCGAATAGAGACTTGCATATCCAATACTATACAATGTTCAAGTACATGATGGCATGATTTTATCTTTCTGATCAGTACACAGAAGAAATGGACTGTAATTTCTTTCGATGAAACCTTTACCAATACCAACGTGGATGCAAATTTTGCTTCCATTTCTCCACTATTTGGTTATTGGTTAATTTCTTACCGTAATTGTTGTTTGTGTTTCCGGAGTAATTCTCATAAAAATTTCAGTAGGAGATGAAAAAGATTTCTCTCTAGTCATTCTATGTGTAAGTATTTATTTTTAGTCTTTTATATATATATATATATATATATATATATAATATATATATATATATATTAATATATATATATATATAATATATATATATACGTATAATATATATATATATATATATTATATATATATATAATATATATATATAATAATAATATATATAATATATATATATATAATTATATACTATA
Organism: Trachelipus rathkii; assembly: GCA_015478945.1. NCBI lineage: Eukaryota > Metazoa > Arthropoda > Malacostraca > Isopoda > Trachelipodidae > Trachelipus > Trachelipus rathkii. Next base: position 15,065 of record JABUQX010020765.1, read on the forward strand.
TATAATTATAAATATATATATATATATATATATATAATATATTATATATATATATATATATATATAAAGTTGAAAATCATAAATTTTTAAGCCATCAAAATCAATAAAGAGTGAAGTTGCGTTTTGATAGATATCGTCTCGAATCATAAGAAGAATCTTTTTCGGCCTGATAGCAAGCCGGCGAAAACCCCCTTCTACCATTATGTTTATTTTCATGATGTTTTTTTTTTGGAGCTCTCTACATGAATCCAACAAAATTTAACTAACCTAAACCTAACCTAAACCTAAGCCTAACCTACCTAACCTAACCTAACCTAACCTAACCTAACCTAACCTAACCTAACCTAACCTAACCTAACCTAACCTAACCTAACCTAACCTAACCTAACCTAAACCAACCTAACCTAACCAAACCATAACGTTACATAACCTAACCTAACCTAAACCCTAACCTAACCTAACCTAAACCTAACCTAACAACCTACCATATCCTAACCCCTGCACGTCTGGCTATACAGCGAAAATCATTTTTGATATCGATTGACCATTTTGACCTGTCGAGCATCTGCGGCCTTAAGACACATTCACAACTTCTCAATGAATTGTAAACCCTTAATTTCTCCAAAAAAAAAATTATGTATATTTTCAAGTTCATAAAGATATTCATCGCTGAACTAGATTGCCATTGGATAAACATCAATAACAACGATGGTGACCAAATGCTAAAAAAAATAATTTTAATTTTCTATTACACTATGGTTCATGGCGTCACCAAATTTAATTTTGAATATTCTTATTCACATGCGTTATACTGCTTTCTATGACACTCAATTGTATCACATACACAATCGATCATATCATCATCATCATCATCATCATCTATCATCAATCATCATCAATCTTAAACTAACATTGTCATGACACCACGAATGGCGTCATCTTAAAATCCACAAGAACAGAAACTAATTTGAGAGGCCACCCCCAAAGAGGTGCCTCTCACATTATACTCCGCGAGAGTTTTTTTGTCGTTGATTTTTTTGTAAAATATTATGATAAAAAAAATTGTACTTGGTAGAGGTTCGAAAGATGTTAGGAATCTTCTCAATAATTTCCTACTCTGTCGGTAGTTTTATTTCATTCCTCAATTAAAAATCGAATCGATTGATAAGCGTCATTGTATAGGTTAACTTGTTGCCCTGATTCCGAATATGACCGTTTTCCTAGATTGCCTCTAGTTTTTGAGATACAGGTTGGTCACAAAAATGCATTAATTAACAACAATTTATGTTAGGTTGCTAACGTAATTCACAAACAAAAACACTAAAGATATATATCAAATTGTTAATGAGTAAGTACATAAAATGCAAATAGGTCAAAACATTCAATTCAGTACAATAAAATCACAATTAATGCATTACAAAACGCTGTCTATATGATTGTTCTTCAAATGCAAATTTTTTTTTTTTTTTTTTGTTTTTTTATAGTTTTTTTTTTTTCTGAATATCCCTCATGAAGCTCCAACAATAGTCGGCCCATCATGTGTGTATCCCATCTCCCTTGGTATCTTTCTTCCATCACCTTAATATCTTGATGGAACCTCTCCCCTTGTTCCTCACTATAACATCCTAGATTTATCCGGAAACCGATCTAAGTGACTAGTAGAAAGTGAACTTTTATGCTCATATTAGCATTCAATTTTTTGAAGTCTTCAAAGCATTTTCTGTACGAGTTTTACATAGTTGGCAGATTATGGTTGCCCAAAAAGTTCTGAACAAACAAGACAAAAACTTTTCCAGGCAGATGCTCCAATATCAGTCATGGAATTTATGAAATTGTCATTCTTGATGATTGGCGAATTTGAGGGCCCCTAAAGATTCCAGCTTTGAGTTTCTCCATACTAAACCCTGGAAAATCTGGAAATATATTTGAAACATTCACCATCTTTATCTAGGGCCCTAACAAATTGTTTCATTAACCCAAGCTTCATGCGAAGTGATGGGAAAATAATTTTCCCCTGTCAACAGTGGTTCGCTTAATGATATTGATGCACCTACAGTCATATTTTCCCTAGCAGGCCATACAACTTTTTCCCAGTGGTCTTCTTTAGCCCTACTATCCCACAAGCATATGAAACAAGGGTACTTAGTATATCCTCTTTGCTGCCCAAGTAAGATGTTGACCATCTTCAAATCAACGCATATAGACCACTGGTGTTCATTATATCTAAGCTTCTGCAAGATCATTCTTATATTTTCATATTCCTCTTTCAGTTTGGTTGATGACCTATTGGAATCGATGCATAACTATTGCCATTGTTCAATAAAACACACTTCAAGCTCCTCGTTGAACATCCAGTAAACAATCGCCAATCTTCTGGGTCGGTATTTAGGTAACCCATTTTGGAGTAGGAGTCCAGGGATGTTCCTACAGTATACT
>JABUQX010020765.1:30000-32500 GCA_015478945.1 Trachelipus rathkii
GCACTCTTTTCGACCCAAAATATCATACAATATCTTCATACAACACACTCAATAAACTAATTACCCTATAATACTTTACAGTTACATTTTCGCCTTACCCTTATATAAAGGTGCTAATATTGTCCTCCAATCCTCGGAACTATACCCCCCCATAAACGTTTTGTTATACAACTTCTTCCAAATCCAATGAATCACCATCTCGCCTCTATATACTATATATATAATATATATATTTTATATATATATATATATAATATATATATATATATTATAATATATATATATAATATATATATATATATATATATATATATATATATAATATATATTTATATTATATATATTTATATATTATATATATTATATATATATATATCATATATATTTATATATATCCGCCCCTTTTTATATATATATATATATAATATAATATATATTATATATATATATATATATATATATATATATATAAATATATATATATATTTATATATATATATATATATATATATATATATATATATATATACTATATTATATATATATATATAATATATATATATTATATATATATATGCTATAATATGGTTTTGTGAGGTAGAATCTGAAGAGAGTTTGAGAGGCTTGGTAGAGAGATTTGGGGGTGTGTAAAAGGATGGTTTTGAAAGTAGACGTAAGATAAGAGTGGTTATGGTTGTGAGTAAGGACATCCTCGGTGTGAAGTTATGTATGCTGGATGGTGAGCAGCTGGAACAAGTGACTGAGTTTAAATATTTAGGATATATAATATATATATATTTTATATATATATATATATATTATATATATATATATTATATATATATTTTATATATATATATATATATATATATATATATAATATATATATATTAATATATATATATATATATGATGTGTGGACGAAAGGGGAACGGATGATGCGAGGTAGTGGTAATGGTTATGAATTGCAGGAAAGGAGGCTGTGCAATTAATCTTGGTGGATGTAAAAGAACTAAGTCTTGAGTGCGCTTAGTGTCTTGCGTGATGGTAAGTTGTTACCTGTGTTTTAATGTATAGTAGTAAGACTATGGTCTGAATAAGAGGTATAGATCTAAAGTACAATGTGTTCAGATGGACAATCTTAGGGGGTGTTAGGTTGAGAAGAATTGATAAAATGAGGGAAATGAACGTAATTCAGAGTTGTATGGTATGAAAAAAGGGATAAATGAGAGAATCAATGAAAGTATGTTTTAGATGGTTTGGTCATGTGGACAGGATGGATGATAGTCGGTTGTTAAGTGGATGTATACGTGGTGAGTGTGTTCGGAATCGACCTGGCTGGGAGACCGAAGAAAAAGTGTGATGGGTCAGCAAAAGAATGTCTGGAGAAGTGAAATGTGAGTTGGCAAGGGGCGAGGAAAAAGTTGGCATAAATAGAAGTAAATGCAGGGTTTTGGTGAGGGTGTAATGGTTGTGGCCCACTGGCCAAGGGATGAACCCCACATTGCCGAGATGCCATAGGGAGGGTCCGTCGCGGTCCCGTGAACCTCTAGGGTGGATTTTCTGTCGCGGTGAGTTCCCACTAATAGGTATAAAAGGGAGGTAAGGCTAGGCTTTCTTTTTTCGACTTGTGTCATATTCTTCTACTACTTTTCTGTTTCTGGTACATGTTACGCACCTTACCGCCAGTCTTCGGGGTAAAAAAAAACGGTGGTTGATGAGATTGAATGATTATGATATACTATATATATATATATATTATATATATATTATATATATATATATACTATATATATAATATATATATATATATATATATATATATATATAAATATATTATAAATATATTTAATTCCATAAATGGATATTTATTTAGAATACATTTATAAAAATATCATATGTAGGCAAAATGATAAAAAGAAACAAAATATTGGCAAGTTTAAAAATGCCAAAAGTACTTGCTAAGTACCAAGCACAAGTACAAAGTACAAAAGGCTCAGTACAAGTACAAGTAAAAAGTACAGTGGTTTAGAAACTGCAAGTACAAGTAACAAGTACAAAGTACTCTAAAAATGTACTTAATACTAAGTACAAGTACAAGTCTTGTACTTGGAACCCACCCTGATATATAATATATAATATAATATATATATATAAATAAATGATATATAGATATATATTTTGTAATATTAATTTTTAATTTTCTATATAAAAATGTGTTTTATTGACCTATTTCGACGACAGTTTGTCAATATGAAGATTATCTTCGCATCGTTCTATGAGCCGCTGGGAACCTCTTCTGTCTTTCCTTATTGCTTTCATGAACGCTCGCGAAGTTACTCACATGATCGCGACTCAAGAAAGGAAGAAGCGGAGACTCAGCAGAAGATCCTGACTCAATTACAAAACATATTGGATACAGCCAAGAGCGAATGTTATCGCGCGTTTTTAAACGCTTTCGGCGTCAAATTACGTCGGTTACGGCGAAGTGGATTTCGAG